>ML783053.1:187617-213675 GCA_009831015.1 Picea engelmannii
TAAGAGAAGCATCTAGAGGAAGATCCTTCTAGAAGTGGAAGCTTCTATTAGGTCTTCTTACATCCGCCTAATTCTATTTTATTGAAAGGTCTTATTAATATTGACCTTTATTACATCCGAATACATTGATCTACCTATGTGCGAGTTAGGACCTTATCAACATCATTGATCAGCATGGTGTGCATGTGGATCCTACCAAGATCCAGGTCATCCATGACTGGCCAACCCCAACCACACTCATTGAACTTCAGAGCTTCTTGGGCCTCGCCAATTTCTATCGAATGTTTGTGTTGGGATTCTCTCATATCGCATGGGACCTCAACCAAGTAACTAGGGGTGGAGGTAAGTAAACATTTGTGTGGGGCCTATCCCAACAATAATCCTTCGATGACTTGAAGAAATGATTGTGCTCATCCCTAGTATTTTCATTACCGGACTTGCAACATCCCTCTGAGATCGAGACAGATGCTTCAGACTATGTTGTGAGCGTCGTTCTCACTCAACACGACCACCTCGTGGCATATCATAGTGAGACACTATCAGATGTTATCTATAAGTACCCTACTTATGACAAAGAAATGTACTCCATTGTGCAAGCATACTTCCAATGGAGACATTACATTCTTGGGAAGGAGACAGTCATCCACATTGATCACAAGCCACTACAAATCATGTAGACCCAAGGAAAATTGTAGAATGGCCACCATCAGAAGTGGTCAACATACTTACAACAGTTCCACCTCAACATCAAGTATAAAACGTGAACTACCAACTGAGTTGTTGACTACCTCAGCCAACCTCCAATCATGACACTCACCACGGTGCTAGAATCTTGTGTCCACGATACCTCCGGATGGTCCCACCTCTACAAGACAGACCCTGACTTCTCCACCACCTACCAAATGTTGGGCGTCAACTCAGTAGTCATTAATTTCCATCTTCATGATGGGTTTTTGTGTCATCTGGGCCATCTCTATGTTCCATCAAGCGAGCACGAGAATTTGATTTGGGAAGCTCACTACAGTCGGGTGGTAGGACACTTTGGTGTCGAAAAGATAGTGGCAATGCTACAAAAACATTTCTACTAGCCGAAACTTTGACAGGATGCCGGCAAGTATATCAGGTCCTACACCGCTTGCGCTATTTCCAAACCGGCCATTAAGAAACATGTCATGTACACCCCTCTTCCTACTCCTAACAGGTCATGGTAATCCATCTCAATGGACTACATGTCGAGCCTTCCATCCACCAAGAGGGGAAATGACTATGTTTTTATGGTTGTTGATTGCTTTTCCAAGATGGAAATTCTAGCCGCTTGGAAGAAAAACATCACAATAGAAACCATTGCCAATCTCTTCTTTGAATGAGTATGGGTACATTTTGGGATCCCACAAACCATTATCTCAGACCGTGGCAGTCGGTTCCTCAGCTCATTCTGGTCAAGCCTCTAGTCATTGCTGGATACCAAGCTCACCAAATCCACTGCCTTCCACCCCCAAACAGATGGTCAAACTAAGGTCATCGATTAGATGGTTGTACATATCCTGCGCATGTACAATTCAAAAAACACCCGCACATGGGATGAGAGTCTTCCCTATGTCCAACATAGCTACAAATGAGCCCTGCATAGCCCAACTAGCCACAACCCCTTTCAGGTGGGGTTGGGATTCCAACCATTGGGACCCATGGATGTTGCACTACCCCTAGCAACCACCAAGGTCGACTCATCCCCTGCTCCATTGAAAGTTGACAAAGACACCTGGTTCATTGAGCAGATCCAACACATCCACCAACAGGTTTTGGATATTCTACAGAAGTCTAATGCCAAGTACAAACAACACCATGATCAACATTGGGTGCCACATAAGTTTCAGGTGGGTGACAAAGTTTGGTTGCATTTGTATAAAGAACATCTTACCAGGCCCCATCAGAAGCTTCACCCACTCCATTATGGGTTGTACCCCTTCCTTGGTCTACATCCAGTCTTCAACGTGGCTCTCCTTCGGCCATATTTCCCACCATTATTGGACACCTCAGAGATAACAGAGAAGTTGACACCAACAGAGCTCAACCCTAACTGCATGCAACAGGCATCCAGTGATCATACTTTGGAAACAAGGATCAAGGGCACTCAACAACAAAGGATCCATCTTTATCGAGTCGTCAAAGCAGGGAAGCTCCTGCACCAAGGCAAGTGGTTCACCCGGGGCCAAATTCAACAAAAATTTCCTCATCTTATGGGGGAACTCAACACAATGCAGACCATTGCTTCCTAGGGAGGGAGGATTGATCCAGGTGGATATCGGTGGCCACCCACCTATTCCACTGGCTTGAAAAAAAAATTTCCACCTTGACAGTTTTTCGACAGTTTTTCGGGTTCCAAAGTTTTGGGGTCGTTTTGAGGCCCTAAACGACGTTTTTGGGGATTTGGGGCCCAGGTGATTTCCAAAGGCATTGACTTGGGTTAGTCGAAAATTGTTCTTCTCGGTTAGACCTTTCTAATGGGCTATTGTGCGCCTAAAACAGAGATCGTATGCAAAAGTTACGACCCAGGGAAGTTGATGTACTAACTTACCCAAACAGGGCCCACATGAATTTTGGCGCTTCATCTCCTAGGGTTAGATTTTTGGATGTCTAGGGTTTTTGACATTTTTTTTTATTGTAAAAAGACCTTCAGAGCCTCATTATAACCATCTTCTTGTGAATGAGCACAACCGTTACATCTCTTCTCAGAGATAAGCCACCACCATCCCTGCAAGCTTGTTTTCCGCTGCATTTTACAGTTTCAACTTATTTCTTTATTGAATAGAAAACCAGTTTTACTGTATCTCTGTTATTCTATGTTAAGCATATTTTAATAATCTGTATTCATTTCTTTCTTCTCATAAAATCCGGATCATCTCCAGAAATAATGTGTCCCAAATAGTGAATCTTTGTGTGATAAAAAGAACATTCGACAACTTTCCATACAACTTGTTTTGCCTTATGCACTATAAAACTAATCTCAAATGTTCATCGTGATATTCGTTCGTCCGAGAGTAAATTAATATATCATCAATAAATACTTGTACGAACTTGTCTAAGTACTCGTGAAATACCCCATTCATTAAACTCATGAAAACACCATGGGAATTTGTCAATCAAAATGATAATACATTAAATTCGTGATGTCCAAATGTTGTCTTAAACATTTTCTTAGGAATGTCTTCCTCCTTGATTCACAACTGGTGATATCTCGATTTCAAATCAATCTTTGAAAATATGATCACTCCCTTCATTTGATCAAATAAGTCATCGATTCTAAGTAATGGGTAATGATTATTGATCATGGCTTTGTTTAATTGATGATAGTCAATGTAAAGCCTCCATGATATGTCCTTCTTTGTTAAAAAAATTACTAGCGCACCCCAAGATGATACACTTGGACGTATAAGTCCCAAATCCAACAAATCCTGTAATCGCATCTTTAACTCTTGCAATTCAGGTGTCAACATCCGATATGGCATTCTAGCAATTGGTTATGTTCCAGGTCTTAGATCTATAGTAAATAAAAATTCTCTATTTGGAAGTAAACTCGGTAGTCCTTAAGGAAAAACATCGGCAAACTTTGATACTACTGGAAAGTCCTATAATATTTCTGCGTCACCTTTTGCATTAAGTGCTAATATGGTGTACAACTTACATCCATTGCATAGGATTTTCTGTAATTGTAGGGAAGAAATAAATCTTAGCAATACTCCTTGGTTTCTTCCTACAATTACTCTACTCTGTCCCAAATCATCAATTAATATTAATATCTTAGTCTTGCAATTAAGTATTGTGTCGTGTGATTCTAACCAATCCATTCCAATCACAATATCGTAGGATCCCAAGATTGTGACATACATGTTTACATTTGCGATGAAATCACCCAAATTAATGTTACAATCCTTAACCTTTCCTCCAACCTTTTGCTTGGCTCCATATGCCATTTCTACATATCTAAACTCGTCTTGATCGACTTCCTTCACCTTAATTCTTTTGAGTGAAGCACTAGAAATGAAACTCTCAATAGCTCCTAGGTCTATCAAAATATTAAATTGCTAATCTGATATCATACCTAACGTCTAAAGCATTGTAGATTGATGCCCATCTTGGCGGTTATTCACCGAAGCATGATCCTATGGGCCTTTCCAAAATATCCTACTGTCGTTTGTCCTGATGATCCGACAACTCTTTCCTTTTCAACAGGACAGTCTCTCTGATAGTGATGCACACACACGCTTCCCACACCCGCAGTTAGGAAGGTCCACGCGCTCACAGGATCTTTCCTTCCTTTCAGCCCGAAGAACACTAATCGGTCATTTTTATTTCCCTGTCGAGAAATCCCCACCCACAACAATCCTCGTGGGATCCCCTTTTTACAATCGGGGGATCGAAATTCGCGACTTCGCGAATCCAATGGTCGGGCGTAGGTCTCTCGAATCCCCGAAACCCGACAACCGGTCAATGTTGACTTTTTCCTATCGGGGTTTTCCCTATCACGATTTCGCCCCTTGCGATGTCAAACACCTCGCTTCTCCGACTCCCGAATCCCGATATGCCGAAACTCCAACTCACGCGCGAGTTTGACTTTTCAACGCCTTCACTCCATTGGCATTTCGGAGTTCGCAATATTGTGAATTCTGATGCGTATGTTTCGGGACTTCTCACTGTGAAACCCTGAAATAGCGTGCCACTTGTCCACCTCACTAACTCATGTGGCTCCACACGATCCTTTAACTGTCGCGATATCGCGTTTCGCGATTTCGCGATTCCTGATGCATTGTTTACGGGACTCCAATCCACGAAACCCCGATGCATGATTCTACGTGTAAATCCGACGGTCCTCGTGACTTGGATCTATGGTCCTATCCCTCCTGAGATTTGAACCCTTTTGGAATACCTGCCGTATCTCCCCTACACCTCCGTGAGATCTAACGAATCACGGGAATTCGTGGATTCTCGTCAGAGAATACCGTCCGTCCTTCCTTGACGATTCCTGCGAATGACCAAGTGCTCTTCCACCAACTTGTCCACCTGCATTATCCTTCAACAACTCCGAAGGCCTTATCCTTCCTGACCTTTTATAAGAGACCCTTGCACGCAATCCTTGCGGCAACCCTCAAACACTTCAAGTGCTTGAATCCTTTCGACTCTGCGCACACCTGCAGCAGCAGTCTTTCGACACCTCACTCAGATCTGTAACTCTGAGATTCTCTTCGGCCTGCGCACTCCTTGCACGGATCTTGTGCTCCACTACACTCCTAAGATGAATGAGAACAAAAGAAACCCTATCTGAACCCCTTATGTCAACGCACTCCTTGCGGACCTTTCAACTGCACTCCTTGCAGGAAATCCTTTCTCAGATAGAGAAACAATTGAAACTCATTCCTTCTTCCCTTCAGACTTCAAACTCAAACATGAAATCATATACACAGCATATAAAACAATGCATAATAGGAAGCAAACATTTATGAGCATATCATTCACCATCAATACACAGAGAACAACACAAACCATGAATTTGAATCAACCTCTTTCTATTAATCCAAATATCTGTACATGGGTGTTCTTACACAACTCTCTGCATGCTCTTGCTCTTCTTAGCAATGCTCATAATCTTCCATAATGTTACAATACACAATGAGGGTGTCTATATCTCGTTTCCCTCTTGCACTCTCAAACAGTCTAATCTAGAATTTAAATTCTATCTACCTGCATTAACTACTTTAAATTCCTTCTACCTACTAAGGACGAGAGCTAAAGGCTCAAGGTCCATTTACATATTACAAGTACGCCTTCTCTTAATGACTCATTTAAGATTGCGCAACAACTTCCAAGGTGATTTTCAAAATTTGTGTTGGCGCTCGTCTAGCTGTCCGATTGTCTCCACGCTGGCTCGCTTGATGTGGGAGATGCTCCTGCATCATACTCCCTCGTTTGAAAACTTTCATGGGCTCCTGTCCATGAGCTCCTGCACGGTCTTTCCATGCTTATGTATCTCTGCTTCTCTCTCCTAGCTGGCATCTTCAATTGGATGATTCTTCCATTTGACCAGGTACTCAAAGTATTGCTTTCGCCTGGTCCTCTTGCTCACTCTCTTGTTTAGTATGCGCTCCATCTGCGGCTTATCTGCAACTGGCATCTGCTTTTTCCACTGGATCACTGGCTGCTCAATCCCAGCTTCTGCTTCCCCGGCCCTATATGGGTACAAATCCGAGATATTGAATATCGGAGAAATTCCAATCCCATCGGGTAATTCAATCTCGTAAGCATTTGTCCCAATTTTCTTCAAGACCTTACATGGCCCGATTTTCTTCATCTTCAGCTTATTAGACGTTCCTCTCGGGAACCTTTCTTTCCTCAAATGTGCCAGAACCAAGTCACCAACTTCAAATTGAAGTTGTATTCTATGTTGATCTGCCCTACGCTTGTACTCCTGGTTTGAACTCTGCAATCGCTCCTTCACCTGGCAGTGAAGTTCTTTCATCGCCTCTGTGAATTCTTCTGCACTAGCACTCCTAGTTGTAGTCTGTTTTGAATCCCTCAATTCAGAAATTCCCCTCGGCTGCATGCCATAAACAACCTGAAATGGACTTTGCCCTGTGCTCCTGTTAACTGAGTCATTATAAGAAAAATCTACCTGTGGTAATACATTGTCCCACTGACTATGGTGTTCTGTCACCAAGCTTCTCAACAAGTCTCCCAGACTTCTGTTCACCACTTCTGTCTGTCCATCCATCTGAGGATGATAATCTGAACTAAAATACGAGTTAGCTCCCATCTTCTTCCATAAGGTCCTCCAAAAATGCCCTATGAACTTCGTGTCTCGATCCGAAACAATGCTTCTCGGCAACCCATGAAGTCGAATGACCTCTTTGAAAAACAGGTTCGCAATGTGAGTTACGTCACTGGTTTTTTGACATGGAATGAAGTGTGTCATCTTGGAAAATCTATCCACTACCACAAAGATTGAGTCAACACCTCTTTTTGTTCTTGGAAACCCCAATACAAAATCCATGCTAATTGCATCCCACGACCTCTCTAGTATGGGCAATGGTTGATAAAACCCTGCATTCTGCTTCCTTCCCTTTGAATGTTGGCAAATTTTGCACCTGTCTACAAATATCTTGACATCCACTCGCATTCCTGGCCAAATATATGACTCATTCAACTTTGCGAACGTCTTGTCATGACCAAAGTGCCCTGCCAATCCTCCACTGTGTTTCTCCTTCAGCAAATTCTCCCTCATGGAGCATTTCGAAATACACAGTTGATTACCCTTGAATAGCAATCCTTCCTGGATCATGTATTCTATCCACTGGCTTCTATCTCTGAGAATTGGGTTCTCATTTGCTTCATACGCTTCCTTAAAATCCGGACCATCAGCATACATGTCCCTGATATCATCAAAACCCAATGTTTTGACTCTAAACTCCTGCAACAACAAACACTTCCTACTCAAAGAATCAGCCACTTTGTTAGCAGTACCAGAAATATGCTTTATCACAAAAGTGAAATTTTGCATATACTCAACCCATTTAACATGTCTCTGATTCAACTTATCCTGTTGAGTCACAAACTGCAGTGCATGATTGTCACTGTACAAGACAAATTCTTTCGGGATCAAGTATTGCCTCCATTTCTTTAATGCTTGAACAATAGCATAGAACTCCTTGTCATAAGTGGAGTATTTCACTTTCGCTTCATTCAGCTTCTCGCTGAAATATGCTATTGGCCTGTCTTCTTGACTCAAGACTGCCCCTATTGCAAATCCGCTTGCATCACACTTCACTTGAAATGTCTTCTGGAAATCCGGCAACACCAGAACTGGTTGTTCCGTGATCTTCCTCTTCAATAGATTAAAAATTTTCTCAGCCTCTTCAGTCCAGTGAAAATATTTATGCCTTTTCTTCACTATATCCATCATCGCTGCGCTAATTCCACTGAAATTCCTGATGAACTTTCGGTAGAAACTAGCCAATCCATGAAAACTTCTCACCTCAAATACATTCCTCTGTGATGGCCAATTCTTGATCACTTCCACCTTATCTGGATCCATCCTCAACTCATTTGCAGAAATAACAAATCCCAAATAAATGAGTTCTGTCTTCATGAATGAGGACTTCTTCATGTTTATCAATAGCCTCTCCTGTTGTAGTTTCTACATCACTGTAGCCAAATGCTTCAAATGCTCTGCCACTGTTTTACTGTAAACCAATATGTCATCCAAATACACAATGACAAATTTCCCGATAAAATCCTTCAGGACTTCGTTCATCAACCTCGTGAAGGTACTTGGCGCATTTGTTAAGACAAACAGCATAACAAGCCATTCATACAACCCTTCGTTGGTTTTGAATGCTGTCTTCCATTCATCACCTTCTCTCATGCGAATCTGATGATAACCGCTTTTCAAATCAATCATTGAAAAGTACTTTGCTCCACTCAAGCAATCCATCAGATCATCCATCCTTGGTAATGGAAATCTGTACCTGATGGTTATCTTGTTGATCGCCCTCGAGTCAGTACACATCCTCCAGCCTCCGTCTTTCTTCAGATTGAGTACTGTTGGAACAGCACACGGACTCAAGCTTTCCCTGACCAATCCTTTGTCCAACAAATTCTAGACTTGCCTTTTAACCTCTTCATTCTCTTGTGGCGTCAACTTGTATGCAGATTTATTTGGAAAACTGGCTCCTGGTATGAGATCAATATGATGACTCACACTCCTGATCGGTGGCAATGAATGAGGTAATTCGTCCACTACTATATCAGCGAACTCTTCCAACAGTTCCTGAATTTCTTCTGGTAAATCATCCACTCTTGTGCTAGTCAGAACAATCATAGGTTTTTTGACCATAATGAACTGTGGATCCTCCTTCTTCTTAACCTCTGTAAGAAGTTCCTTCCCACTCATGAGAAGTACAGTGTTGCTTACTTCCGATTTCACCTCCTTATCCTTGATTGGAAGCAACATGTGTGTCCTCCCATTCTTCTCTAGGGTGTATGTGTTCATTCTCCCATCATGAATCACATTCCTGTCATATTGCCATGGTCTACCCAGCAATAGATGACAAACATCCATAGGAATGACATCACACAATATCTTATCATTATATCCTCCTATCTTGAATTCAACTAAGCATTGTTTGGTGATAGTTACCTGGTGTCCTTTTTGTAGCCACAAAACTCTGTATGGGCTTGGATGATCAATCGTCTCCAGCTCTAGCTTCTCTACCATCTCTGTGGAAATGAGATTATCCGTGCTACCACTGTCTACAATGACCTTGCATATCCTGTCCTTGGTCTTACAAGCAGTCCTGAAAAGTCTGGTCCTTTGGACTGAACTCTCCACCTCCTTCTCAGGTGTCAAAAGGACTTTTCCCATCATCAACAATCTTTCGCCTTCAGCGTCTTCTGCCTCAACATCCCGCCTCTATGCCTCGGCGATGTGAGCTTCTCCAATGTCCTTCTTTTTATTTGGACACTCGTAAGACTTGTGCCCATTCTTCCCGCATGTGAAGCATGTGATTACTCCACCTCTTCCTCTTCCTCTACCTCTAGTACGAGGAAAAGTGTTGTTGTCAGCATAATCTCCTCTCTTCTTAGTATGTTTCCCTCTCTGTTCAGCATATTGTTGCCCTCGCTGTAAGGTTCCACGCCTCTCTGTTCGAGTCTAAGGTTTCTTCCATTCCTCCTTGGGCTTCTGGTATTTATCCTAGGCAACTGCTTTGCCTTTGTGCTGACTTCTGCCTCGGCCCCTCTGACTCTGCTTTCGACTCAGCTTCTCCTCAGCTTTCAAAGCCATCTGATAAGCATCTTCCACCATTCGGATGGTTACCATGCTCATCTCATCCTGGATATCATATCTCAGGCCATTCATATATCTGGAAACTTTCTCATCATCGCTCTCCCGATGACCTGCCCTGATGTTCAGTTTATAGAATTCCTCAGTGTATTCTTTCACTGTCATCAGCTTCTGTCTCAGGTTCTTCATCCTCCTGAACAGAGTAATTTGATAATCCCTGGGGATGAATTTTGCCTTCATCTTTGTGATCATTTGATCCCAGCTCTTGATCTTCTGCTTGCCCTTGCAGCGTCTGTCAGCTTGTAGTTCATCCCACCACAATGTTGCATGTCCTTTCAATCTTGTGACATCATGCTTGAATTTCTTGTCCTCTTCGACATCTTCATAGTCAAAGTATGTGTCTAGAGCTCTAATCCAGTCTAGAAGCTCCTCTGCATCCAGATTTCCCTCGTAAAATGGAATGTCCATCTTTTCTCTTGCACCCATCCTTGCAATAGCTTTGATCAAATGTTCGTTTGATGCATCTTCAACTGCAACTTCTTCTTCCCGTTCAACCTCAGCTTCACTCTCGGAGTCACTGAGATTCCCCGCACTGACTGTGCGTATTTGCACTGTCTCCATGTCTTCGAGTCTAGCTCATAGATCACGCATTTGTCTCTCCATAACTGGATCTGTCATCTGCCTACCTCTTCTTCGTGGCATTTCCCTATCCTCTGGTGGATCGGGTGTCTGCATGTCCCTTCTCCTTGGCGGCATGGTGAATTCTCTTTCTCTGCTACAGAAAGCAAAGAACCTTTCTGTGCTCTGATAACACTTGATGCACACGCACGCTTCCCACACCCGCAGATCAGAAGGTCCGCGCACTCACAGGATCTTTCCTTCCTTTCGGCCCGAAGAACACTAACCGGTCCTTTCTATTTCCCTGTTGGAAAATCTGCACCCACAACAATCCTTTTGGGATCCCCTTTTTACAATCGGGGGATCGGAATTCGCGACTTCGAGAATCCAATGGTCGGGCGTAGGTCTCTCGAATCCCCGAAACCCGACAACCGGTCAATGCTAACATTTTCCTATCGGGGTTTTCCCTCTCGCAATTTCGCCCATCGCGATGTCAAACACCTCACTTCTCTGACTCCCGAATCCCGATATGCCGAAACTCCGACTCACGCGCGAGTTTGACTTTTCAACGCCTTCACTCCATCGGCATTTCAGAGTTCGCAACATCACAAATTCTGATGCGTATGTTTCGGGACTTCTCATTGCGAAACCCTGAAATAGTGTGCCACCTGTCCACCTCACTAACTCCTGTGGCCCCACACGATCCTTTAACTGTCGGGATATCGCATTTCACGATTTCATGATTCCTGATGCAGTGTTTACGGGACTCCAACCCACGAAACCCCGATGCACGATTCCACGTGTAAATCCGACGGTCCTTGTGACTTGGATCTACGGTCCTGTCCCTCCTGAGCTTTGAACCCTTCAGGAATACCTGTCGTATCTCCCCTACACCTCCGCGAGATCTAATGACTCACGAGAATTCGTGGATTCTCCTCAGAGAATACCGTTCGTCCATCCTTAACGATTCCTGCGAATGACCAAGTGCTCTTCCACCAACTTGTCCACCTGCATTATCCTTCAACAACTCCGAAGGCCTTATCCTTCCTGAGATTTTATAAGAGAACCTTTCACGCACTCCTTGCGGCAACCCTCAAACACTTCAAGTGCTTGAATCCTTTCAACTCTGTGCACACCTGCAGCAGCAGTCTTTTAACACCTCACTCAGATCTGTAACTCTGAGATTCTCTTCGGCCTGCACACTCCTTGCACGGCTCCTATGCTCCACTGCACTCCTGAGATGAATGAGAACAAAAGCAACCCTATTTGAACCCCTTCTGTCAATGCACTCCTTGCGGACCCTTCAACTGCACTCCTTGCAGGAAATCCTTTCTCAAATAGAGAAACAATTGAAACTCATTCCTTCTTCCCTTCAAACTTCAAACTCAAACATGAAATCATATACACAGCATATAAAACAATGCATAATAGGAAGAAAACATTTATGAGCATATCATTCAGCATCAATACATAGAGAACAACACAAACCATGAATTTGAATCAACCTCTTTCTATTAATCCAAATATCTGTACATGGGTGTTCTTACACAGGTCTTTGCATGCTCTTGCTCTTCTCAGCAATGCTCATAATCTTCCATAATGTTACAATACACAATGAGGGTGTCTATATCCCATTTCCCTCTTGCGCTCTCAAACAGTCTAATCTAGAATTTAAATTCTATCTACCTGCATTAACTACTTTAAATGTCTTCTACCTACTAAGGATGAGAGATAAAGGCTCAAGGTCCATTTACATCTTACAAGTGTGCCTTCTCTTAATGACTCATTTAAGATCGCGCAACAACTTCCAAGGTGATTTTCAAAATTTTTGTTGGTTCTCGTCCAGCTGTCCGATTGTCTCCGCGCTGGCTCGCTTGATGTGGGAGATGCTCCTGCATCAGATAACGGGGCTCTCCACAAGTACAACATCCATTCTTAGGACCGGTCCTCCTAGTTCCAGAGGAATAATCTGTTGATCTAGAGTTTTGAGGCCCCGATCTGTTTTGTGGAACAGATCTATACTATTGTTGTTGTTGTTGAGGACGACCCAACTGTTGTTGAGGTGGTTCTCTATACAAATTCCTCTTATGGGTATCCTATCTGCGCGATGTAGAAAATACAGGTCCTCTAGTTGTATCACAGTGCTCAGAAGTCTGTCTAACGGGTGTTTGTTGCTGCAGTGCTCTAAGTTGCATTTGTCATATCTTCCTTAAAGGAGTCCTACCTTGAACCCCATTGTTCAACTCTTTTTCAACGATAAAATATTTATGTATTGCATTGTGTAAAGTATGAGGCATCAAGATCCTCATCGTAGCACGAATATTGTTGTTGGGACCAAAAACAAACTTATTCACCTTTAAGTTTTCAGTGTTCATATGAAGAGCATATCTCAACAACTCCATAAACCTAGCCTCATACTCAAGTATTGTACGTCTGCCCTGTCATAAAGCGTTGAATTCATTAAGTTGGTGCTCAATGAACTCATCAGATAAGTACCTCTCTCAGGATCACTCCTTGAACAATTCCCAAGACACGTCTTCAACAACAATATTCAGTTGTGGTAGGAATGTCTTCCACCAAAGAAGTACACTCCCTTTCAGTAGAAAGTCCCCATGCATACTTTCATGTTGGAGGTATAATCGCGCAATGAAAAGAACATTTCCATATTCTCCAACCAAGCTTTGACGACTAAACCATCCGTGAAACCCAAGAACTCAGGAAATTTTACCTTCTTGAGTTCTCTATGAACACTAGCACTCACTACAGGAGGGTGTTGTGAACCCTCATTGGGTACAGACTCCCTTCCCTCGTCACGATTAAGGTGATTTATCAACGCCTCTGACATCCTCTGAAAAGACCTCATCATACCTATGGCATTGCCCACTGCAACTTGCTCTTGCTCGGTGGTTTTCTCTTCTCCCTGAGGAGCAGATCCCTTGATTGTGGATGTACTCCTAGGAGGCATACCTCTTCCTCTCACACCTCGATGTCTATTTATTCTTCGTCCTCTAACCATGATACCTGCATAAAACAATTTTCAAATGATATTAGTGATATCAAAATTTTAAAAAAATTGCATTGGAAGTCATAACGAGTCTCATGTCCCAGAGTAGAACCTTGCTCTGATACCATATGTAACGACCCTCTATTTATAACATTAACGAGTAAGCGAATACAATGAAAATGGCATTTTAATTTTTTTTTTTAATAACTTTAATATTCACTCAGCCCTATATGTAATAACCCCAATTCCTAATTAAAAACAACTAATTAATATCTTAAAATTAAATTTAACTTATGTGCTTCAAGATGCAAGATGTAAATTCTCTTAACATCAAATTAATTACATAATTCGATTTACTTGTTGGAACATAAGACTTCAATTAAGTAACTATTCTTTCCAAATTCAACAATGAGTGATCAAAACAAAATAAACAAAATAACAATTAAATAGATATCTAGAGTAGATCACCATGATGTACTCATGTAATTTATATATACACGGCACTAGTTAAAACTCAAATTCTTAACGAGTAATTAATATAATAAATCTTTCACAACCACAATTCTAATTACCCTAGATGAGTATAAAATTAATTTAGTAGATTAATCTAAAGAATTTATTTTCATGAAAGAAAAATAAAAATAATTATATATATATATATATATATATATATAAACGAATTCAAGGAGAATTAGGACAGATGTTCCCTAAATCAAACCATCCTCTTTTTGTAACAATCATCTTCCCTATATCTGTCTTGGTCCCTGCAAGTAAGCTAGTAATGGGGGTTTTGCGGATGTTCTGATGGATGAAGATAATGAGGTAGGTGGTCTAGTAGATGGATTAATAGGTTGTTGTGAATATGATGAAGTAGGTGGCTTAGTTGGTGGTTGTGATGACTTAGTAGGTGGTTTTGTGAGGGGGTTTGGTTTCTTCGATTTTTCTGAAACAACTTCTCTTTCTTTCTTGAAAAACCTACCCTTACTATCCCTAGGTCTATTCATGCAAATCACACATGAACAAATCTATTCATGAAAATCTAAAATATTTCAAAAGTAATTGCTTTTGTGCCTCCCCGACAACGATGCCAAAAATGTCATCTCACTAATTTAATTGCATAAACTAAGACATTAAAGTATCAATCCAGGGTTTGTAATCTTAGAGGCACATCACTATATGTGAATATACTAGTCTTAAAATCGATCATAACTCTAAAAAAACTCTTTTAAGAAACACAACAAAAATACTTGTATAAACTAGTTTTCAAAAGAATCAAGAACTAATTCTTCAAATGCTCACATCCTCAATGATAAACAATTAGGTCAAAAAGGAAATTTGTTTCAAAGAGATGAAATCAACTCTGTGACAAGACTTAGTTTGACCATGAATTGAAAGAATTTTTTATTCATATAAGAAAGAAAAAGATTCAAGAAATGCTAAATCCTCTCAATTCAGTTACCACAATTTTTCTTGGTTGAAAAACAGATTGTAGGGGGAATTTTAGCTTCCTCTAGTGACTAGTTCCATTTATCACAGTCCAATGGTGGAAAAACAATTTGTACGGTGAAGAAGCCCCTTACAAAGATACTCTTGAAACTATGAAATAATTTTAACTTGGCAAGAAATATCCTCTACAATAATACTTTGTTTTAATTGTGGATTTCAAAAAGTGTAAAGGAAGGAAATGCAAACAAAATTATAATCTCTTTTATCCAGATTTTTCATAATCTTCAATGGTGAAAAAACAAGGTGCAAAAATAAATTGTCATTAAAATCATGACCTCACAACAATACTCTTTTAGAATTATGCAAATTATGGATCAAAAGAGGGTTTAAAGATTCATTTAAATGCTATTTTCAAAAGGAAAAATGATTTAAAAGAAATAAAGACACATAAATATTTACAAGCACACACTAATTAAAGAGGCAACAAACACAATCTATGTACATCAATGCACATTGTTGCATACACCATTGGGGGCCTTCCAAGCTTTGGATCATACACATGCTTAATAAATCAAATGGAGAAGAACTAAAGACTTATATTAATAAAATTCAGCTACAATATGTTCAAAAGCTTCTCAAATTTGAATTTTTTTAATGCCTTGAAGTTTTAGCATATTTATACATGAGGAGGTGTAACTAATCTAACCTAGAAGATCTCTTGGATGTTCAACAGACCTGAACAACCTCCTAAGGATGTTATATCGAACCTTAGATGAGATATTTGCTCCATAAATCATGAGGAAATCAAATTCTATTATTGTTGCTATTCTTTTGCTTGTGGAAGCCACGTGTTTGACCAACGTTGACCAACAATGTCCAAGCAATTTCCCACGCTCCAACATCTCTCAAACCATGGTGTAAATGTTGGGTAAAAAACCCATATTCTTGTTTTCTCTAATTCATCTTACAAATATGCTAAACTCGGAGCAATTACCAAAAAAATTCACTTATGGTAATAATGTTGATAAAAACTCAAGATTTTGACAATTTTGTTTATTACATAGAAAATGAAAACAAAACTAACAATGTACCTTTGACATCCTTTATTGAGCTCAAATTTAGTGAAAATAGATTAAAAAATGTCAAAAATGGAGGAAAGGAGTAGTGAAAATAGGGTACAAATGATGGTTTTTATGGCAAAAAAGTGAACCCAACAACCATAGCATAATTATTTGCACTGTTCAACATATTGCATATCAACATAAAGGTTAAAATCAACATAGAGATTAAAACCAACACAATTATTATATTTCTTGTCAAGCATAAGTATTGTTCTCACTCAACATAAATGCCTACAATAACTCCTTGACCAACCTCATTGAAAACGATTGTTCTAGAGATTAAAACCAATACAATGGCTATATTCTTTTCAAGCATACATATTGTTGTTACTCAACATAAATGCCAACAACAACTCGACCAAACTCTTTGAAAACATTGGCTTAGCCAAATTCTCTACAAAATTCAAATAATTTAAGAACTTCAGACATCGCTCTGTTTGGAATTTAAAAACAAAAGTGGGGTTTGAGCGCTTTCATGCTCGATTGAACTTTAAAGTTTGGGCTCATAAACATATATCATATATATATATATAAGTAGAATAAATTCAAACCAAGAGGTAGGATAAATTCAAAACTCCAAACATACTAGTAATTAATGCACCAAAAGTCAAGAGGATAGTCCCATAAGAGAGAGTGTGTACATACAACATTGTGAAGAAGGATTTACCACCAACAACAATTAACCTCATCACACCACATACCTCACTCAGAAAAGTTCGAGTGTATTCTTCATTTTTTATTTCATATGTCTAAGTTGCAAACCTCAACAACCAAACATTCCATTAGAAATTTTAAGAGAGTGTGTGTTATATAATGATGTCAAAATCTCCTATTATGTTATAACGAAGGTTAAAATTGAGAGATTATTCAAGTCCATTTTGATAGTTGTGGGTCTTGGAACAATTTTCATATTGTATATTTATAATTAATAAAGAATAGAATCTTAGTTTAAGGAATAATGTCTAAATGCATGTACACTCAGTGAACTATTTTAATAAAAGAGATAGTAGGGAGATTAGGAAGACTCAAGTAATAAAGTTGGACAAACATGACATTATGTTATAATAAAATAGTATGGAATTGTAATTGAAATAGCTAGGACCACATTGGCTGCATTATAATTATTTATGTGGACTTAGTGGCAAAGATTGAGTTTATGAGTGATGGAAACTTGTAAATGAAGAAAGTTGAGTTTGACCTAATGATAACACAAAATTAGGAATAGTTGGACCTATCGAGTGTTGATCTTTTCCTTTTGTGGAGATTATCCTATGTGAAGGTTTTATTGTTGAATTAAAACCATATAAGAATTCTATCCTTTGAGAGATATTTAAATTTTCAAACTCTCTTCCACCACCACTTCCTTTGCTCCTCATTTGAACTAATAGCAAGATATCTGGGTTTTGGGGTATAAACCACAGAGCGGGTTTTTGAACATATGAGATTATTTACCTTCTTAGTCAAGTGGACATGGCTTCAGTTGAGTCTTCCCACAAACCCCCCTATGCATGAGCATCCTCACCTCTTAAATTTAATGTGCCCCGTGAAAGCCACCTTTGATCGCAAATAGAAGTAAGATGAGCATTTGCAATCTAAGAAAGCTTAAAATATCATCTACTCCTCCATAAAAGAATCAATTGACGTAAAATCATAAAATGAATACCACTACCTACCCATGGATCCTCCCCCAACCTAACACTAGCCTCATTCCCCACCTTCCACAAAAAACCATCCCCAATTAATGGGAAAGCCAAAACAACTAATTTCCAAATAACAAAAATATTGTACAAACTTTTATAAAGTTTTCTAATCCAATCTTCAACAAAATTGGGAAAATATATTTTTGATTAACAACTCGACACCACATACCTTTCCCTTGATTAATCCTACAAACAATTTTCGCTATTGGAGCATTGGAAAAATGAAATATTTGTAAGTGCCCAACCACCAAGGGATTTTTGAACAATTAATTTTTGCCACTTTACCCCAAGGGATTCCCATTGTCTCCTTACATCATGGCTAAAGAAACCTAAAACTTATTCTCCTCGGCTACTCTAAAGTTCCCTTTGGAATCCAAGTGAGTGACATCCACTAAACTCAAATAACCTCTAGAACTGCCTTAACCAATAAAAGGTGACCACCAAATAATTAGCGATGACAACAAAGTACATTCCCTTCTTAAACTTGAAAATCAACCTATTCAATTCCTATTTCAAATAAACATTAGGTTAAAAAAAATATGAATACTTCAACCCCTCATCCAAGTCAACATTGTAAAATAATAATAATTTAAATTGTTATTATCATTTTTATATATAAAAGAGTCGCGGAGCAACTGCAAGCTAGGGTTTGACAGTCACGGCCATAGAGAGGACAACATGAGCACCAAAGGAGGGGGTAAGGGAACCCTCTCATACAAACAAGTAGTGGTAGACAGAGGGAAAGGGCCAAGAGGCGTAGTTTTCAAGGCATCAGTGACGAGAACCTCAGGATCAGACCCAAAAAAAGGTCAGGAAAGGAATCAAGGAAAAAGTGAGTGCATGGGAGAAGAAGCCAGAGAAACTCACAGTGAGGCACAAGACACGGCAACGCCCAATAGGGCAGAAGGGCACAACCCGTGCAAACCCAAAACAACAATGATACCCAAGGTGATACTGGAGGATCCACAAAAGAAACTCTACAGGGACCAAATGAAGACGCATGCGCTAATATGCAAGTTCATGGGTTTGTGGCCCACAGAAAGAACGTTGTGCAACTGGATTAAATACCATTGGAAGCCAAACAGAGAAGTGGAGCTCCACTTGGGCTCAAAAGGCTTCTTCACAACAATATTCATGAACCTAGAGGACAAGGATAGAGTCTTTGAGGGAGGGCCATACTTCCACGCCTCAGCAGGACTGTACATGCGGCCATGGAAGGAAAATTTCTCCCCAAAAAAAGAGACTTTCAAAAAGCTGTCGGTCTTTTTGAGATTTTATTCCTTACATTTAGACTACTGGTTACCCTCTACTTTCGAAGAAATAGGAAACAAACTGGGGAAATATGAGAAGACCTCAGAAGCCACCCTAAAAGGGAGATATATATCTTACGCAAGAATCTGCATAGAAATGAATGTGTCGGGAGCACTCCTAGAAGCCATAATTATGGAATTCAGGGATGAGGAATGGATCCAAAACATAAATTACAAACAGATCCCCTTCAGATGCAGAAGATGCCATGAACATGGCCACTCGATCAGAGAATTCCCTCTAAATAAAAAACAGGAAGCGGAAAACCCCAAACCATAGCAGGGTGAGGATGGATTTATAAAACCGAACCCCAAAAGAAAAGCAAACAAAAAATAGAGCAGAACCCCAGCAAGAAATAACCCGGAGACCCGGAATAAAATAGAAGGACGGGACAAAACCAACAAAGGGGAAGAAAACGAAAAGGATTCAGCAAAAGCTCAAGAAATCATAGAACACGCAACAAACAATCCCATTGATCGACCAAGTAACAAGAAGGAACATGGGAGTTGTGCAACCACAATGAATGGAGATATCAAAGATGAAAACACCCCCATGCAAGAAGCAGAGGGAGATGCAGAAATGACCCCAAGTGAAGTAGGCACAGAAGATCCTGATCTCAGAGACCTTGTGGAAAGGGAAGGGATAGATCTCCCGAACGTACTAGAGCAATGGAAAAGACAAGGAGTAGACAATGTACCAGCAGAGCAACCTGATCGAATTCAGTACCTATTTATCCTAAGGGAGGAAGCCAAATCCAGAGGACTAAAACACACACACGGGGAGATTGGACATCTAGGAGTCAAAGCTGACAAGGGACAACCACAACTCTCACCCAAGCAGACGCAGAGGAAAAAAGGAAGGAAATAAAACAGTGTAGCCCTACAGGAGCTTGGAGCGCTACTGATAAACTTGGGTAAGATCAAGAAACTCTTCCCCAACTCCCCCCCACATGTTTAAATGAAGGTTATAACATGGAATATAAGAGGCCTAAACAGCCTGAGAAAACAAAGAATCCTTAGGAATAGACTAAAGCAAGAACAACCAGATATTTTTTTTATTCAAGAGACAAAATGTAATATAGACAGAATGGAGGAAATCAGTAAACAACAATGGCACAAGTACAAGATGGTGGCTATCGAAGGCCACCAAATGGCAGGAGTAATTCTCACCTTGTGGAACCCACAAGTACTGAGCCTAATAGCAGCCGAAGTGACTAGGGACACCCTCACGGTTCGCATGCAAATCATTGGGAACACAGAGGTGATTCTATGCACTAATGTGTATGGACCCCAAGGGTTAAAGGATAAGAGAGGAATGATATGAGACTTAGAAGACCTTAAAACCCGATCCAAGAACCTCCAATGGATCCTGACAGGGGACTTTAACATCATCACGTCACTTGCGGAGAAAAAAGGAGGTACAATAATATTGGATAGGGATGTGGAAGAATTCTCAAAGTTCATTGACACAACGGAGATGGTATACCTCAAAACTAATAATGGCCAGTTCACCTAGAAAAATAAATGGATGAACCATTATGAGGTAGCAACAAGACTCAATAGATTCCTAGTATCAAAGTCAATCATTATGTAGGAGCTAAAATTAGATTGCAACATCCCCCCTAGGGGGGATCTGATCATTGGTCAGTGCAACTGGAAGCAGGCTTCCAAACCACACCAAAGAATAGACCCTTCAGATTTGAGAAATTCTGGATTGAACACCCGAATTTCAAGGAAAGGATCAAACAATGGTGGCGGGAGGAGAAACCAAAGCAAGGGATAAGGATGTTCAAACTCTATAAGAAACTAAAGTATATCAAATATAGGCTCAAGGAGTGGAACAAGGACACTTTTGGGAACATAAACCAAGAGAAAAAAAACATAGAGGGAAAAATGAAAAGACTCCAGGAAACCTGCATTTCAGAGGGCTATACAGAGGAACAGAAAAAGGAAGAGATCCAGATGACCCAAGAATCGGAATCTCGATGCTAGCAAGAAGAAACACTTTGGCGACAAAAATTCTGTATCAAATGGCTAAAGGAAGGAGAACAAAACACCAAGTTTTTTCATATAACAACCATGGCCAGAAGAACCCATAACAAAATCCTAAAGATTAAGGACCAGGACGGATTAGAGCGAGAGTCACATAAGGAGATCGAAACTACTCTGGTAAACCACTTCCATGGGATAGCCCAGGAACCCAACCGGGATAGAACGGAGGCCATACAAATGATAATCCAGCATATCCCCCGCCTGGTCACTAAAGAGAAAAATAACAACCTGAACAAACCCATTGTGGAGGAGGAAATTGACCAAGTACTTCAGGAAATGCCCAACGGGAAAGCCTTAGGTCTAGATGGCTTCATAGTGGATTTTTTCAAATCCTCTTGGGATATTGTCAAACATGACGTTTATAGGGTAGTGGAAGACTCTAGAAGGTCAGCCTCCATTCTAAAAGCTCTAAATTCTACAATGATCACACTAATCCCCAAAGAAAATGAAGCCAACACGCCGGATCGGTACATACCTATAGCACTGTGCAATGTGGTCTATAAGATAATCTTCAAAGTTATAGAAAATAGATTGAAACCCCTCCTACCCATACTGGTCTCACAAGAATAGGCAGGCTTCATGGAAGGAAGACATATAATGGACAATATTATCCATGCCCACGAGCTGATCCACACCCTTAAGCTTCAAAAGAGAGGGGAAATGATAATACAACTGGACCTAGCAAAATCTTATGACAAAATTAGCTGGCACTATATGGTCAAGACCTTGGAAGCCTTTGGTTTCACCCAACACTGGATCAGCTGGAAAGCCATCCTAGTTTCCACAACAAGCTACTCATTGCTAATAAATGGAGCCCCTATCAAACCTTTATGGCCCACGAGAGGCATCAGACAAGGAGACTCGATATCCCCCTTCCTTTTAATTCTAATGATGGAAGGTCTCAGTCATAGCATTAAAAGCGCAACTGCGACAGGTGAAATAACAGGTATCAAACCTTTCGAAAATTGCCCTACTTCTACACACCAACAGTTCGAGGATGACACCTTACTTCATGGCATACCCATGCTCAAGGAAGAAAAATCCTACAAATGAATCCTAGAAGAGTTCGGCGAAGCCTCGGGTGCAAAGATCAATCATTCCAAATCTATGATCTTCTTCTTCAATACCAACCCCACAATCCAAAGGAATTTAGCCAACATTTTGGGCTTTGAATGCAAAGCACTCCCAACTAAGTACTTGGGCATACCCCTGATAGACAAAGCTTACAAAATGTCCACTTGGGAAGGAATAATCAACAAATTACAGGAGCAGGTGAAAAAATGGACATACAGATCCCTCAACCTAGCCGGAAGACTTATTCTGACCAAGTTTGTTTTGCAAGCAATTCCAATCTTAATGATGTTCGTTTTCCCAACCCCCAAGGGGATACTACAAAAATAAGAACCATCCAAAGGGACTTCCTATGGCGAGGAGCGGAAACAAGGAAAAAATGGGCCCTGGTGGCTTGGGAGAAGGTCTGTAAACCAAAAGGCAAAGGAGGTATGGGGCTACAAGACCCGCAATTGACCAATGACGCCTATGGGGCAAAACTCTGGTGGTGTTGGGTCAAAGAAACTACTACACCATGGGAAAACTTGTGGAAGGAAAAGTATGCCCCGGATATAAGCGACCAGGACAAAATCTACTTCAGAGGCACCAGGGAAGGTTCAACCATCTGGAACCTAGCCTGGCGCAACAAAGCCTGGATTCAGACATACAACTTTTGGGAAGTAAGGAATGGCAGAACAACTAGATTTTGGGAGGACGATTGGCAACAGGAACCCAAAATGGAGAAACTAGATAAGGAGACACTCCAACAGGAGTTGATCGCGCAAGGTAAAACCAGAGTCTACCATTACTGGAAATAAGAAACAGATCGCAACAAATGGAGAATCTGGAACACTCTCACCCCACAGAATAGAGACCAAACCGCAACAACAGTAAAACAGGTGGAGGAGGAATTGGGGAGACGATAAATTGTAGTCACGAAAGGAAATGACCAGCTGAGATGGGGACAAAAAGACGGCGGGGAATTCAATATAAAAGAAGTCTGACACTATATCGTGGACCGGGACCAAGAAGACCCGACACAACAATGGGATAAGCTTTGGAACGACCCCGAGTGGCCAAAAATAAAAATCTTCCAATGGTTAATAATCCACAACCGAATTCTAACTTGGGAAAACCTAAGGAAAATAGGATTCATAGGTCCTTCCAAATGTCACCTATGTCAAGCCAAGGAAGAAACAATGAACCATCTCCTTGACGAATGCACCTACACAGTAGAAATCTAGGACTGGGCGGCAGGTATCTTCCGACAGTCAAATAGGATCTAAGGTAACATCTCCACGACTATCAATATTTGGAAAGAAAACTACAGTGAAAATGAAGAAGTGAACCTCTGTTGGACCCTCATCCCGAGAATGATCATATGGGAAATATGGAAGGAAAGGAACCAATGCATCTTCAGGAACCAAAGTTGGCCAGAAGGGAAGATCAAGGAAACTATAATCTCCATGAAAAAAGAAATGGTACAGAGCCGCAACTTCCAAATAGGAAGAGCACAACTCACAGACTAGGACTCCCGAATTCTAGAAGCCTTCCACCTGAAAGAAAGATGCAACCCCAATCAGGTAAGATGACCACCGCAACTCCAAGTAGGTGAGTGCAACTGGAAACCACCACCAGTAGGCTCCCTGAAGATGAATTTCGATGGGGCATCGAAAGGTAACCTAGGATGGACAGATATGGGAGGAGTAATCAGGGACAGTAAAGGAAATATCATCCGGTTGTATGTTGGGAGTCTGGGAAACTCAATCAAAAACGTCTTGGAATTCGGAGCCCTGGAGACCGACCTCGAGATTCTAAGCTGGAAAGGGATGAAAAATGTCGTAGTGGAAGGAGACTCTACACTGGTTATCAACACAATAAGGAGACTCCAAAACAGTACCAGAGTGGGAAAAATTCAAAGGCATTGGCGCTTGGCAAAGTCCCTGCAAAAAATTCAGGAGCACTTGCAGACGGGGAACACAGTGGAGTTGCGTTGGGTATAGAGGTCAACAAATGGACTGGCGGACAAAATCGCTAATGAGGGCATCGACAAGCAACGACCAGAACTGGACACTATCTAGAGTAACATCCTAAATGGTCAGTTCCGAACAAACTGCATCCAACTAGCGGCAAAAGACTGTGACGACAGTCGAAGTACGGACGACCACATCGAGGATGGACGCACAGAAATAACTTAAGGGCACGTAGGATCCAGGAAGAATCCGATAGCCCACCACCCAAACACGAGTTACAAGGAAGATCCAGTTCACACAACTAGAGGAGGTATGACACCACAGTCATGTCAATAGGAAGAAGTACAGGGGTTATCCGTGGGAAACCAGAAGAGTTAGTCAACAGGAAACAAAGGATGAAGGACAAAAGGGTTTCCAATGGCCAAGTATGGGTACACCTCACCCAAGTAGAGATATGGGGAGTGGTAATGATTGTCGTACAACATGCAGGGCAAAGGATTGGCGTAGAGATGACAGCAGGGCTCCCAAGAGCACACAGTCCAAAACAGTGAAAAAGTACCAGAAGGTACACCTTTATGAGCGGCCCATGATTGTTGGGACGAGCCCGGAGCCGGGGAAATCCCATAAAATAAGAAACACCAGGAATAGCCACAGACTCGAGAGAAGCAATTACAGTGCCCATCCTACATACCAGGAAGGGGCGAATAGGAACAGGAGAAGAACCCAAGACAAAAACCACCACAAGCAAGCCGAGATGGTACGAATGAAGAAAACCCATAGTAAGAGAGGCCCCCAGGGAAAAGAACCTCCAACAAGCGCCTAAATGACTACAAGGATGGAGCAAGCGGCCAGAGAAGCCAAGGGTACATTTCTCACGTGGGTCGATCCAAAGGGAAAAGTGATCATCAATAGGTGGGAGAGGGAAATCAACACCACATGCAAGGGAAAATCCTGGACATAACTAATTCAAGAAGCAAACGGGATAAGGTACCCAGGGGCTACACAGCCCAGAACAAGCCTCTACCACAAAACGGTGGAGGAGGCCTGACGAACAAAAATGTTGATAGGCAAGATGAACGTTGACCGGAAAGAGACTAGAAAGTAGGCTATCAGTGACCACAAGAAGATGCTCATAGAAATTCTGAGTCGCCGCAGCAACCTGGAGGCCAGTGCAAAAAGACTAGTTGAGGATCAGAGGAGTCAAAAGGAAAAAATGGAACGAATGGCAGGCCAATTCCACCTTTACTTACGCTATGTCCACCACATGGAAATCACTCCAGTGGACCGGAGCAGAACACCAGCTTGTATCAGGAAGATGTGCACAGTGGAGTAGAGGAAGGAGAATGAGGCAAGAGAGGATGGCGACGCAGGACATCCCATCATCCTAGACTAGCGCAGGTTCAACCCCAGGTCAAGTGGTTTTCGGTATAGGAGCTACCCCTGTTTTTTTTTTTTTGTTAGGTTTTATGTATATNGTCTGTCAAACTGGTTTCCAGAGGACTAGGTTGGTTTCCCATGGTGGCGGCCCACCCCCCTGCTATCTCAGACAACGCAACTCCGGGACCCCTGATCTGGTTTCCTTTTTGGCAGATCAAGGGTTTCCCCTTGTCTTTTTTATATCATAACTTCTTTCAGTAATATAGGATTTCACACTCACTTACAAAAAAAAAACATTTATATATATAAAACTAATATTTATTTAAGACTACAATACAAACAACTAATTTAAAACATCATATAAATAAATTAAATAAATTAAAAATCTTAACTTCGACAATCCTTCTTCAAACATTAGAAAAAAAAAACAAAAGAAACAAATTGTTGACTTCCATTCCTACTTCAAATAAACATTTGGCTTAAAAAAATCTTCATTATCATTTATTATTTATTGGTTTAGCCATTTTCTCTATAGAAAATCATGAGGGAATCCTACAAGACTAGTAAGGGACCTTTTA
>ML783053.1:213767-226436 GCA_009831015.1 Picea engelmannii
CTAATCCTTTATGTTATAGTTTGATTACAAATATTAAAAAGTTCACAATCAATTTTGAATCGAAGGATTAGTAAGGAACCTTTTAGTTCTCATATATATATATAGGAGGTCAACCATAAAGAGAACCTTCCACATTAGTGTGATGCTCAACCATTGCCTAATGTTTTAGGTTATAGTTTGATTATAAATATTAAAAAGTTCACAATCAATTTTGAATTAAAGACAATTTTTCAATATATAGAGGTTTCAAGTCATTATAACATACTCATATTTATTATGAGTTTTCTTCACATCATTATGGGAATTAAATTCAAGTAAAAAGGATAACAATCATTCCTCACAACCATCTAAACTAAACCCAAATAACATATGAAGATAATATTAAATAATCAATATCATAAAATTTTAATTAAACCACTAATTATTACATGATACATATGCATATTGCTTAAGTGAAACATTCTCCTTTTAATATCAATTAAATAAAAACACAAATACACATGTGACAAGATTTAATAGTATTTAGTTAAACATTAGATTTGAAATAGTTTTAATTAGATGATTAATTGTTAAAGGGTGTATATTGCTTACTTGAAACGTTCTTGTTTCAATATCAAGTAAATACATATGTCAAAGATTGAATAGTATTTAGTTAAAGATTAGATTTGTAAGTGAACATCATGACAAATTCTAAATATTGAATAACTTTTATTAAAATTTAAAGTTATAATAATAATTTTTTTAATTAATTTGTATACATAATAAGTATTTAGTTGTAGTTTATATCAATAAAATAAATACATCAGTACATTATCAAAGATTTTTTTATTAAAATTATTAAATATTATGATATTTTATGATAAATATAGTAATTATAAAATTGTTTATTTTTTTATTTTTTTTTCAAATATTAAATATTAAATATATATATATATATATATATATATATATATATATATATATATATATATATTAAAATATCAAATCAAATTTCAAATATTTTTTTTTAAAATAAAAAAGGAGTAGTATCTGCTATATTAGATTAGCACAAAACTTTGACAAAATATACAGTGGCATGGCTAAAGTCATCAAAAATGTTGTCGGTATCCGGAAACCAACATAAGTGGGGAGCAAATAGCAGTTATATGATAATACATAAAGGAAAGTAGCATCTGTCCTGCCCGAAGGAAACCATGACAGATGCTTATTGTCCAAATGAACATAAAACAATTACACAATCAAACTAAAAACCAGTAAATTATAAAAAACCTAGGCACCCGGTGACCTGTCGCCTTCGCCAGTCTGCCAAGTGGTCCCCGCCGGAATGGCAAAAGCCTGCGCGCACAGGGGGCACTTCCGCTGAGTTGGAGCACCGGAGAACGCGTCGAGGAGCAGGTCCATGCGCTGGCCCATGAGGAGGGCCCTATGTTCCAGGTCCGACATGTGGCCTCGGAGCTCGAACACCAAAGCCAGGTGCTCGTCGCTGAGGAGAGAGCCATGCATTCCGCCACCCAAGCCACTAGCGGGAGCAATCCTCAATTCCATTGCCTCACCAATGCCAACTGTGAGCTCCCTCTGCACCGCTTCAACCTCTGCATCCACAGTCTTCTTGGCACCAGCTGCTTGCAAGTCGTCCGGCCAGGGAATTTCTTCGACAATGCAGCCGGGGNGTCTCCATGGCACGGGGCTTCTCAACAATCGGCAGGTCCCCCATAAACGGGTCCTCCTCCACGACGCAGGTGGGAAACACATCCTCGGTCTCAGCCTCCTTCTTGTCACTCGGCTTAAATGCCGTGTCTTCCCTGCTACAACCAGCTCCCGGTTCTGCAATAGTGTCGAGCAACGCTCGTCTCTCAGCCCGAGCCATCTTCCGAAGAATGGAGGACGCCAAAGCCAGAGCGCGTTTTAATTGCTCCTTCCGTCGCCTCTGCGCCTTATGGGTGTCCCAGGCTGAACCCCGGCGAGGCCTGCCTCGCTTTCTAGCCATTGTATCCGGGGGGTGAATGCAAGTGCCAAGCAGTTGCAGTGCTAAGCTATAAGTCCAGGATGAGAGCGGTTGCAGGTGCGAAGCACGAGCAGACCGACTCTGTCGTGGCACACGCAAAGACAAACAGCCCTGGAAATCCTTATCAGAGTGCAAAGAAAAGGTGGTGAACGTCCAAGCGAAGAGCGTAGCCGAAGCAGGAGCAGTCTCGCTCTGCCCGGGCTTATAAGAAAACACATAACCAGACACTAGAGTCATCTGTCCTCCCATATCCTATTTCAATCTGAGTGCGCAGGGGGTGTAAATGGTCACGCGAGGGAGGAGTCCCTCCGTCGTATGGCCTCTGCTATGGCTGTCCACCATCGTAAATGCTGATGTGTGGGTGGCGGCCATTGACAATTAAACCCAAGCTTAGTGCTGATCCAAATTTCAAATATTAAATATTAAAAAAATATTTTTTTTTTCTATTTTCCAAATATTAAATGTTAAAATATAAAGTCAAATTTCAATAATAAAAATTTTAAGTAAATTATTAAAATAAATAATCAATATTAATAATTAAAATAAATAATCAATATTAATAATTTTAATTAGACCATTAATTATTGTTACAGGTGTATATTGCTTACATTAAACTTAGTCTTAATTAAACCATTGATTGTTTCAAGGTGCATATTACTTACATTTTATATATATATATTTTAATACCAATCAAATGAACACATGACAAGATTAAACAGTATTATTGAATTCTTTATTACAATAGAAGTTTCATCATGATCGTAGCCAATGGTTAAGAAGTTGGGTACTTTTTCTGTGAGTAGGGCGTTTATGATGCATCATGTGCCGAAGCAAACCCAAAATGGTGGCACAGCCAATTCCGAGAAGACCCCATCATTCAGACGAGGTGCTTATGAGCAGGAGCACGGACCCCAGAAGCTCCACCCAATTCTCAAAAGAATCCGAAATCTCTACGAGCAGTGCCCAATCTCTGGCAAGCCTCAAAGAATTGCTTCCAGACAATCCCAACGTCTATTCACTCCATGAAATCAAGAGGGCGACCAAGAATTTCTGCTCTGGAAAGCTCGGGAATTCATCTGTCTGGAAGTGCACGCTGAGAGGTAAGTCCGTTGTCGTCGCAGAAAGGAGCCGAACGGATTTGAGTGATTTTATGGCAAAATTGAGAGAAATCTGTAATCTTCACCATAGGAGTATTATTAAGCTTCTGGGTTGGTGTGGGGAGGGGGGACATCTCTATCTTGTCTATGAGTATGTGGAGGGTGAAAGCCTGAGGGAATGCCTGAGGGGTAGCAGAATGCCTGGATATACTGTGCTATCTTCATGGCTTTCCAGGATGCAGATCGCTCTTGATGTGGCTCAAGGGCTTGAATATCTTCATCATTATACAGGTTTTCGTTATGTTCACAAATACATGAAATCCAGCAGTGTGATCGTTGCGGAATCTGGTTTCAGGGCAATGATTGCCCATCTTGGTACCTTTGAGTTAATTGGTGAATCCGCTGTTAGAGCATCTACGAGTACAGAGATTACCGAGGAGGGTTCTGGGAACACTAGTGGGGATTACAGGCGTTCGTCCAGTAAGAGAATTGTTGGTACACAGGGTTACATGGCTCCAGAATATGGAGCAAATGGTGTGATTTCTCAGAAGACCGATGTGTTTGCTTTTGGGGTGGTGTTGTTGGAGCTTTTATCTGGGCAGGATCCTGTGAAATTACATTATGATGCAGCGAAGAAAGAGTACACGAGGGTGTTGCTAATCGAGGCTTTGTCTTCGATTGTTTCTGGGCCTGACTGTTTGGGCAGACTGAGATCATGGATCGATCCTCGGCTCAAGGATTCTTACCCTGTTGGTGGTGCTGAGAAAGTTTCACGACTTGCAGCGATGTGTTTGGATGCAAATCCCAGCAGTAGACCTGATATGACGCATGTAGCTGGCGAACTATCTAAAATTTTTCTGATATCGAAGAATTGGTCGGAAAAAATGAATGCAAATAAAGCCATCCTTACTAGTACGTTTGAGGCCAGATAGTGCAGCTGACAATTTTTTCTTCATATTCCGGGGATTGAATATCTATGCTATGTGGATTGATACTTTATTTTTTCTTTATATTTCGGGGATTGAATATCTATGGATTGAATACCCTACTCCTTCTGGATTTAAACCTGTAACTTTTTAAGAAGAAACATATGTTTTTAATTATTAAGCTCACTCAAAACGAGCAGCCACGTTAACTATTAACAGATATCAACACAGTCAGTGCCTGCGATGTGATTTCAGATATGTTCCTTCCATGCGGCCATTCTGGCTTATGCATGTCCAGTTCTGATCCAGTCACTTCGTTCAAGCTCGACAATTGTCTTGTATTTTTATACAGTTACTGAACGATCACCAATTGATAAAGGTCGGTAGTTTTATGATTTCTTTAATATGACTCGTGAATAAACGTCTGAGCGTTATTATTTCTTTTATATTATATGCAGCTTGAAGATAAACCTCGATTGAAGTACTCGAGACTTTTTCTTTCTCTTTTGGGTTTAGATACCGCAACACAGCTTTGCTAGTGTATACAGATATAGTTAAAGTTCTAATTTTAGTGTGCTCTGAGTTTTTTTTTTTAATCTTCTTATGGTTATTTCTATGGTAATTTTTATAATTAGTTTTGTTGTAGGTTTTATAGAGATTATAATAATCTATACCATACCATACCATGTATTATTAATTATATATAGATTTCCAATGTATATGTATTATTAACTATAATACTAACATGTATATGTATTATTAACTATAATACTAACTAAAGGATTTTCGGAGTTCCATTGAATTTATAATTGAATTTCTCAAAGCAACTGCAAGCTAGGGTTTTCGACAGTTGCGGCCATAGCAGAGGGAAGCATGAGCACCAGAGGAGGGGGTAAGGATACCCCCTCATACAAACAAATAGTGATAGACAGAGGGAAATGGACAAGGGAAGTATTTTTCAAGGCACCTTGGGATCTGACCGTGGAATGGGTCAGGAAATGAACAAAGGAAAAAGTGAATGCATGGAAGAGGAAACTAGAGAAACTCAGAACGAGAAGCAAGACACAGCGAAGACCCAACAGGCAGAAGGCCGCAACCCATGCAAACCCAAATCAGCATTGATACCCAAGGTGGTATTGGAGGATCCGCAGACGCAACTCTATAGGGATCAGATGAAGGCGCATGTGCTAATTTGCAAATTTATGGGCTTGTGGCCCACCGAAAGAGCATTGCGCAACTGAATCAAATATCATTGGAAGCCAAATGGGGAAGTGGAGCTCCATCTAGGCTCGAAAGGTTTCTTCATAGCAGTCTTCATAAACCTGGAGGACAGAGATAGATTTTTCAAAGGAGGGTCATACTTCCATGCATCAACAGGACTGTACATGCAGCCATGGAAGGAGACTTTCTCCCCAGAAAAAGAAACCTTCAAAAAGGTACCGGTCTAGCTGAGACTCTACTCCCTACCCTTAGACTACTGGTTACCCTCTACCTTTGAAGCAATAGGGAATAAACTGGGGAAATATATAAAGACCACAGAGGCCACCCTGAAAGGGAGATACACATCTTATGCAAGAATATGTATAGAGATGGATGTGTCGGGAGCTCTCCCAGAAGCCATATTCCTCGAATTCAAGGATGAGGAATGGATCCAAAACATCGATTATGAACAGATCCCCTTCCAAGATAGAAGATTCCATGAACATGGTCATTTGATCAGGGAATGCCCTCTTAATAAGAAACATGAAACAAAAAAACTCAAACCACAGCAGGATGAGAAAGGGTTTGTTAAACCAAACCCCAGAAGCACAGCCAACAAAAAGCAGAGCAAATCCCAAGCAGAAAATAATCCATAGGTTCGGATTAACCCGAAAGGTAAGGATAAAACCAATCAAGGGGCATAAGCCAAGAAGGATATGACAAAAGATCAGGAAGTCCGAGAACAAACACCAAACGAGCCCACTGACCAACCAAACAACCAGAAGGAACATGGAAGCTGCGCAACTCCGATGGAAGGAGAAATCAGAGACGAAAACACCCCCATGCAAGACCGAGAGGGAGAGGCAGAAATGACACCAAGTGAAGTAGGCACAAAAGATCTGGAACTTGGAGACCTGGTGGAGAGGGAAGGAATAGATCTCACGAATATACTAGAGAAATGGAAAAGATAGGGAGTAGACAGTGTACCAACAGAGAAACTTGATCGCATCCAGTACTTGTTCCTCCTAAGGGAGGAAGCCAAAGCCAGAGGCCTAAAGCACACACACGGGGAGATTGGACACCTAGGAGTCAAAGCTGGCGAGGTACAACCACATCTCTCACCCAAGAAGACGCGGAAGAAAAAAACAAAAAATCCAATAGTGTAGCCCTGCAAGAGCTTGGAGCACTACTGATAAACTCAGGTAAGATTAAAAAAACTCTTCCCCAACTCCCCCCCGCATGTTTAAATGAAGGTTGTAACTTGGAATATAAGAGGCCTAAACATCCCAAGAAAGCAACGAATCCTTAGAAGTAGACTAAAACAGGAGCAATCAGATCTTTGCTTTATTCAAGAGACCAAGTGTAATACAGACAGAATGGAAACAATTAGTCAGCAACAATGGTGCAAGTAAAAGATGGTGGCTATTGGCGGCCACCAAATGGTAGGAGGTATCCTCACCCTGTGGAACCCACAAGTACTAATCCTAATAGCAACGGAAGTGACAAGGAATACCCTTATGGTCTGCATGCAACTCATAGGGAACATAGAGGAAATTTTGTGCACTAATGTGTATGGACCTCAGGTGTCGGAGGACAGGAATGGAATGCTAAGAGACCTAGATGATCTCAAAAACCAAGCCAACAACCTCCATTAGATCCTAGCTGGGGATTTCAACATCATCACGTCACTTGCGAAGGAAAAGGGAGGTACAAGAAGATTGGATAGAGATGCGGAGGAGTTCTCAAATTTCATAGACACAATGGAGATGGTAGATCTGAAAACCAATAATGGTCAGTTCACCTGAAACAATAAGCGAATGATCCAGCATTAGGTCACAACAAGACTCGACAAATTCCTAGTGTCAGAGTCAATCATAATGCAGGGTCTAACCCTAGACTGCAACATTCTCCCATGGGGGGGATCCGATCACTGGCCAGTACAAATGGAAGTCGGCTTCCAGACCACACCAAAAAATAAACCCTTTAGATTTGAGAAATTCTGGATGGAACACCCAACTTTCAAGGAAAAAATCAAACAGTGGTGGTGTGAGGAGCAACCAAAGCAAGGGACAAGGATGTTCCAACTCTACAAGAAACTAAAACATATCAAATATAGGCTCAAGGAGTGTAACAAGGACACTTTTGGGAATATAAACCAAGAGAAGAACATAATTGAAGAAAAAATGAAAAAGCTCCAAGAAACCTGCATTTTGGAGGGATACAATGAGGAGCGGAAAAAGGAGGAGATCCAGATGAACCAGGATTGAGATGAGCGGTGCCAGCAAAAAGAAACTCTTTGGAGACAAAAGTCTCGGATCAGATGGCTAAAGGAAGGAGAAAGGAACACCAAGTTTTTTCATAGAACAACCATGGCCAGAGTAGCCCGCAACAAAATCTCGAAGATAAGGGACCAGAATGGCATATAAAGGGAATCCCATAAGGATATCGAAACAACACTGGTAAACCACTTCCACGGGATAGCCCAGGAACCTAACCAAGATAGAAAAGAGGCCATACAAAAGGTAATCCAACATATCCCTCACCTGGTAACATATCAACAAAACTACAACCTGATCAAGCCCATTGCGGAGGAGGAAATAGACCAAGTACTCCCGGAAATGCCCAATGGGAAAGCCCCAGGCCCAGATGGTTTCACAGTGGAGTTCTTCAAAGCCTGTTGGGAAGTCGTCAAACATGACGTGTATAGGGTAGTGGAAGACTCGAGAAGGTCAACCTCCATTCTGAAAGCACTAAATGCTACGTTTATTACACTCATCCCCAAAGAAAATGAAGACAAAACCCCCGACCGTTACAGACCTATAGCACTGTGCAATGTGGTGTATAAGATAATTTCCAAGGTTATAGAAAATAGATTGAAACCACTCCTACCCACACTGATTTCAAGAGAACGGACAGGTTTTGTGGAAGGAAGGCAAATAATGGACAATATTATCCATGCCCATGAACTTATCCACACCCTAAAGCTTCAAAAAAGAGGAGGAATGATAATACAACTGGACCTAGTGAAAGCTTATGACAAAATCAGCTAGCACTATATGGTCAAGACCCTGGAAGCCTTTGGTTTCACCCAACACTAGATCAGATGGATTGTCAACCTAGTTTCCACAACAAGCTTCTCGCTACTAGTAAATGGAGCCCCTGCCAAACCTCACTGGCCCACGAGAGGCATCAGGCAGGGAGACCCGTTGTCCCCCTTCATTTTCATCTTAATGATGGAAGGACTCAGTCGAAGAATAAAAAGTGCAACCGCAATAGGGGAAATAAAAGGTATCAAACCCTACGAGAATTGCCTAACTTCTACACATCAATAGTTCGTGGATGATACCTTACTACATGGCATGCCCACGGTCAAGGAAGCGAAATCCTACAAACAAATCTTAGACGAGTTTGGGGAAGCCTCGGGGGCAGAGATAAACCAATTCAAATCTATGATCTTCTTCTTTAATACCAACCCTGCTATCCGAAGGAATTTGGCCAACATCTTGGGCTTTGAACGCAAAACCCTCCCAACCAAGTACTTGGGCATCCCCTTAACAGACAAAGCCTACAAGCTCTCAACTTGGGAGGGAATAGTCAACAAGCTACAAGACCGGGTAAAACACTGGACGTACATATCCCTCAACCTAGCCGGAAGATTTATCCTAACCAAGTCAGTTTTGCAAGCTATCCCAACCTTTATGATGTCAGTTTTCCCAGCCCCCAAGGGGATTCTACAAAAAATAAGAACCATACAAAGGGAATTCCTGTGGAAAGGAGTGGAAACAAGGAAAAAATGGGCACTGGTGGCATGGGAGAAGGTATGTAAGCCAAGAAGAAAAGGAGGCCTGGGACTACATGACCTACAAGTGACCAACGATGCCTATGGGGTGAAACTCTGGTGGCAATGGATCAAAGAAACGACCACGCCATGGGTCAACCTATGGAAGGAAAATTATGCACCGGACATTAGCGATCATGATAAAATCCGCTTCAGAGGCACCAGGGAAGGTTCCGCAACCTGGAACTTAGCCTGGCGCAACAAGACTTGGATACAGACACGTGGCTTTTCGGAAATAAGGAATAGAAGAACTGCCTGATTCTGGGAAGATGCCTGGCAACAAGAACCCAAAATGGAAAAACCAGGCCAGGAGGAACTCCAACAGAAGATGATGGCGCAAGGCAAAACCAAAGTCTACCATTACTGGAAACAAGAAACAGACCGCAACAAATGGAGAATCCGCAACACTCTCACTCCACAGACAAGAGACCAAACCACAACAGTAGTAAAAGAGGTGGAGGAGGAAATGGGGAGATGAAAAATTGCAGTCACGTATGGAAGTGACCAACTGAGACGGGGGCACAAAGTAGGCGGGGAATTCAACCTTAAAGAAGTACGCTACTACATAGAAAACCAATACCAAGAAGACATGACGCAACAATGGGACAATCTCTGGAACAGCCCCCATTGGCAAAAAATAAAAATCTTCTAGTGGCTAATACTACACAACCGAATCCTAACTTGGGAAAACCTAAAGAAGAGAGGTTTCATAGGCCCCTTAAGATGTCATCTATGTGAAGAAAAGGAGGAAACAACAAACCATCTCCTGGATGAATGTCCCTACACAACAAAAGTATGGGACTAGGCGGCAGGCATCTTCCGACAGTCTAATAGGGTCAGAGGTAATATTGTTGCAACTATAACCACATGGAAGGAAAACTACAACGAAAACGAAGAGGTGAACCTCTGTTAGAACCTCATCCCCAGCATGATCATTTGGGCAATCTGGAAGGAAAGGAATAGGCGCGTATTCAGGAACCAAAGATGGACGGCTGGAAAGATCAAGGAAACAGTAATAGCTATGACAAGAGAAATGGTACAGAGCCACAACTTCCAAGTAGGAGGAGCGCAACTCACAGATCAGGATCTCAAAATTCTAGAGGCCTTTCAACTAAAAGGAGGACACAACCCAAAGAAGGTGAGATAGTTTCCACAACTACAAGTAGGTGAGTGCAACTAGAAACTGCCACCAGAGGGCTCCCTCAAGATAAATTTCGATAGGGCATCGAAGGGTAACCCAGGACAGACAGGTACGAGGGGATTAATCAGGGACAGCCAAGGAAAAGTTATCTGACTGTACACTGGGAGTTTGGGGAACTCAACCAACAACGTTGCGGAATTTGGAGCCCTGGAGATCAGCCTCGAGATACTACGCAGGGAAGGGATGACCAATGTAGTAGTGGAAGGAGTTTCCATGCTAGTCATCAACACAGTAAGGAAACTCCAAAACGACACCAAAGTGGGAAAAATTCAGAGGCACTGGCGCTTGGTGTACTCCCTACAAAAAATTCAGGAACATTTGCATATGGGGATCACAGTTGAGTTGCGCTGGGTTCGAAGGACAACAAATGGACTAGCGGATAGAATAGCTAATGAAGGGGTTGACAAGGAAGGATCAGAACTGGATTCCACATGGAACAATATCCCAAAAGGACAGTTTCGGACAGATTGTTCCCAATTAGTGACAAAGGACTATGACGACAACCGAAGTATGGGCGACCACATCGAGGCTGGAGGCACAGAATTAATTGAAGGGAAAGTCGCATCTAGGCAGAATCTGATAGGCGACATTTTTAACACGAGTTACAATGCAGATCACAATCACATCACAAGAGGAGGTACGACACCACGGTCATGTCAATCGAATGAAATACAGGGGTTGGTCGTGGGAGAGCGGAAAGGGTAATCCACAACCGGCAAAGGACGAAGATCAAAAGGGTAGCCCGAGGGAAGGAATGGGTACACCTCAGCCATGCACAGGTTCCGAGGGAGGAAATGATTGGCGTACAACGTACAAGACAAAGAATTAGCACCGGGACGATGACAGGAATCCCAAGCACGCACACTCTGAAATAGAGAAAAAGGACCGAAAGGTACGCCTTTACAGGAGATCCATGATCACTGGGACAAGATCACCTCTAGGGAAACCCCATAAAAGAAGAAGCATCAGGGATAGCTACAAACCAACGAATAGTAACTACAGAGACCAAGAAGGGGCGAATAGAGGTGGAGGACGAAGTCACGACAAAATCCACTGCATTCAAATAGAGATGGTGAGAATGAAGAATACACAGAGTAAGAGGGGGCCCCAAGGGGAGGAACTCCCAACAAGCGCTCGAAAGATCACTAGGATGGAACAGGTGGCCAGAGAGGCCAAAGGCACCTTTCTTGAGCAGGTCAATACAAAAGGAAAGGCGGTCATCGACAAATGGGAGTGGGAAGTCAACACCAAGCGCCAAGGAAAAGCCTGGGAAAAAATCATTAAAGAAGTCGACGGGATAAGGGACCCAGGGGCCACACAGCCCAAGAAAACCCTCTACCACAAAATGGTGGAGGAAGCATGGCACACAAAAATGTTGATAAGTAAGATGAGAGCTAACAAGAATGAGACCAGCAGGGGGGGGGAAATGAGGCCACAAGAAGGAACACATAGAAATTATGAGCCGCCTCAGTAACCTGGAGGCCAACGCAATACGAATAGAAGAGGACCAGAGGAACCAAAGCGAAAAATTGGAAAGACTGACAGGACACTTCCAACTCTACCTTCGCTATTTCCACCACATGGACATCACTCCAGTAGACCGACATAGCACACCAACCTGCATCAGAAAGACGTGCACGGTGGAACAGAAAAAGGAGAACCCGGCAAGGAAGGAAGGAGAGGAAATCCATCCAATCTTCTTGGACTAGTGCAGCCTCAACCCAAGGTTTTTTTTGTCTATCAGTGTATGAGCAACCTATGTTATTCACTCCTGGCTTTATGTTATTTCTTATGGTATAGGTTTTTGAAACTAATTTTCGGAGACTGAATCGGTTTCCCCAGGTGGAGACCCAAGCCTCCCTCTGCCTATGTAGACAACGCAACTTCGGGGCCCCTGACCTGGTTTCCTTTTTAGCAGATCAAGGAATAACCCTGTGTCCCTTTTTATACTATATTTTTCCCATTAATATAAAATCTCAAATCACTTAAAAAAAACTATAACACTAACTAACTGAACTATAACATTAGTTTGTTCCAATTACCAAAACAACACAAATTTATAAAGGTAAACTTATTGATATGGTTCAACACAAATTTATAAAGGTAAGCTTATTGATATGGTTCAAGTCAACTATAATTAAAAAGATCAAAATCAATGTCATAATCACACCTAATCATCCCAGTAGACTGTACATCACGAAAAATATCTATACAATATATTAAAGGCAAGCTTATTGATATGGTTCAAGTCAACTATAATTAAAAAGATTCCGAAAAACAATGCATCATAAAAAAAAAACAATGTACTTGGTCAAAACATTATATTGTAAAAATTAATATAACAATGAATAGTCAAATCTATCAAATTCATAAAGTTGAAGGAATATATATATTAAGAAGTG
>ML783053.1:235786-251576 GCA_009831015.1 Picea engelmannii
TTCGGATGCCACCTCACCATAGAAGCTTCTCCTTCTAGAAGATTCGCGAAAACGCTCATTTTTCCCACGTGCTGGAATTCTCGCACCCTAGCTATAGAGCAACCTGCGAACACCTCGCACCCTGGCTATAGTGCAACCTGCGAGAATGGGTCATTCTCGCACCCTGCCTATATAGCAACCTGGGAAATTCCCTTTTTATAAGGTTTTTATATAGGAAAAAGCAATTTCTTTTCTCAGGAGAAGTTCTTCTCCCTTCTCTCCTTAGGAACTCAGGCCACTGACCCCTCTGAAGGCAATAGATAGGTTTACATCATTAACGATCATAGGGATGACGAAAATAATGTGTAACAACAGTGCTGAGACATATGTTGAAACAGTGTTGGAACATATGCTGAGACATATGCCGAAACAGTGCTGAGACATATGCTGAAACAGTGCTATAACATATGTTGAAACAGTGTTGAAACTGGGTTTGGCATTTAACTTTGGCTGAAAAATCAGTGAGACTGAAACTGGGTTGGGGTCTGAAATTCTTACAGGAAAACTAGTGCAACAGATTTGTGGATTTTATTATTCAGCAGGAAAATATAGAGATCTTCTTACAATAAAAATTGGCCCAGCTAAAATATTGAGGAAAACCCCAACGTTAATCTTCAGAGATAAAGTATAGCCCTTTTCTTATACTTTGGAACCCCAACACTTCAGCAAAATCCTCAACAAGAGCTTCTGCGTAATCCATACAACTCTCTATGTGTGCCCTGCATCAACCTAGCGACTCCTCTGGAGATATGGAAATCAACCTCTGCTCAACCTTTAGAAGTGGATCAATCTTTGCAAGAAATTTCTCCTCTGTCTCCATGAAAATATTTTCTCACAACCCCTAAGTCAATAGCTCCTCTCAAGATCCAAATCGACTCTCTCTTTTCTCAATAATGCACCCTCTAGCCAAGTCGATCTTCGTATTAACCCTTGAACAAGCGTAAACCCTAATATCATAAGGATGGAGGTATGAGATTAACTCTCCATCACTCTCCAAGATGGATGGCTAAAATTAAAACATCCATCACTTAAATTATTTTCACTTTAACCTTAGAAAAGGTGCTCAATAAGTCAGTTGAAGAATATAACACATCAATAGTCCTTGTCCTAAGTTACACTTTAGGAAAATTTAAATTAATCAACTTGACTATAGTTTCATTGTCCTCCACCATGCTAAGGTGATGCAATGTGTGGAAGACCTTCCTTGCTACATTCTCAACACTCCCTCTTAGCGAGGAAGTGATTCTGCCTCAACCTCATATGATCTCTAAACTTCATGAACTTTTGTTTACTCGGTTCCTTGGTGAAAATATCTAGCATGTGTTCATTAGTTTGTATGTATTCAAGCCTCACGACTCCTCTCTGTACACAATCCAGGATGAAGTGATACCTAATATCGATGTGCTTGCTAATCATGAAACATCAGATTCTTAGAGAGCGTAATGCAACTCTGATTGTCACAGTGAAACACTGTAGCCTCTAGCTCCTTCCTGAAAAATCCCAAGAGTAGCTTCCTCAACCAGAATGCCTAACATGTTTCCAAGCTGGCAACCATGTACTCGGCCTCAACAGATCTTAATGCCAGTGATCTTTGCTTCCTGCTGAACCAAGGAATGATGCCTGATCTAATGCTAACACAACATCCTGAAGTACTCTTCTTGTCCTCTACACAGCCTACCCAGTCAACATCTTTAAATCCTACTAACCTCACTCCACCACTACACTCATACAATAACTTGTACTCCACTGTACCTCTAAGGCAGTGAAGCACATGCTTCGCAGCAATCCAATGTACTCTTCGAGGGTCCACCATGAACTGAATCAAAGAGATTACTACAAAGCTAAGACCGAGTGTTGACCATATACATGAACGATCCAATCAACTGATAATAGACAGTGGGGTCTACTATCTTGGAATATGATGAATCAATCTTCCTCCAATTCATGACTATAGGGGTGCACATGGGCCTACAATCTATCATCCTAAACCTACATAAGATCTCCACTGTGTACTTCCCCTCTCCCAATGATCCGAATTTTATGAGCAGAACGAAATGAATACAGATTATTAACAGGTTCTTAACACAAAACAATAGAGATACAGTAAAACTGGTTTTCTATTCAATAACAAAATAAGCTAAAACTGTAAAATGCAGTGGAAACAAGCTTGCTGGAATAGTGGCGGCTTATCTCTGAGAAGAGATGTGACGGTTGCACGCATTCGCAAGAAGATGGTTATAATGAGGCTCTGAAGGCCTTTTTACAATAAAAAATAATGCCAAAAACCCTAGACATCCAAAAACCTAACCCTAGGATATGAAGCGCCAAAAGTCATGTGGGCCCCATTTGGGTAAGTTAGTACATCAACTTCCTGGGATCGTAACTTTTTGCATACGATCTCCGTTTTAGGCGTGTGATAGCCTGTTGGAAAGGTATCATTGAGGAGATTCATTTTGGGTGCTCAATCATGCCTTCGGCTATCATTAAGGGACTCGATCCCGAAAAACCTTCATTTAGGCCCTCAAAATGGCCCCAGAAGTTAAAACTACTAAAAATAGTAAATTGCCAAAATTGTCAAAAAAAAAAATTGAGCCAATTGGAAAAGGTGGGTGGCCACCGATATCCATTTGGATCAATTCTCCCTCCTTAGGAAGCAATGGTCTCCATTGTGTTGAGTTCCCCCATCAGATGAGGAAATTTATGTTAAATTTGGCCCCAGGTGAGCCACTTGCCTTGGTGCAGGAGTTGCCCTACTTTGATGACTCGATAAAGCTGGATCCTTTGTTGTCGAGTGCCCTTGATCTGTGTGTCCACAATCTGATCATTGGATGCATGTTTTATGAAGTTGGGGTTGAGCTCTGTTGGTGTCAGTCGTTCTGCTACTTCTAAGGTTTCCAATAATGGTGGGAAATAAGGGCGAAGGAGATCCACGTTGAACACTGGGTCCAGACCGAGGAAAGGAGGAGTGTTGAGCTCAAAAGAATTATCCCCCACAGCCTCGGTGATGGATTATGGCCCATAATGGAGTGGGCGAAGCTTCCTATGGGGTCGTGTAAGGCATTCTTTCTACAAGTGCAACCAAATTTTGTCGCCCACCTGAAACTTATGTGGCACACGATGTTGATCATGGCATTGTTTGTACTTGTCATTGGACTTCTGTAGGATATCTTGAACCATTTGGCGGATGTCCTGGATCCTCTCAATGAACCGAGTGGCTTTGTCAGCTTCAGTTGGAGCAGGATATGAGTTGGTCGAGGTGACCGCAAGTGGAAGTGTAACATCTATGGGACCCAATGGTTGGAATCCCAACCCCACCTGAAAGGGGTTGTGGCCAGTTGAGCTATGCAGGGCTCGATTGTAGCTATGTTGGACATAGGGAAGGCTCTCATCCCATGTGCGAGGGTGATTTGAATTATACATGAGAAGGATATGCACAATCATTCGATTTACAACCTCGGTTTGGCCATCTGTCTGTGGGTGGAAGGTTGTGGATTTGGTGAGCTTGGTGTCCAGCAGTGACCAGAGGCTCAACCGGAATGTGCTGAGAAAACGACTATCCCGATCTAAGAAAATGGTTTGTGGGATGCCAAAATGTACCCAGACTCATTCAAAGAAGAGATTGGCAGTGGCCTCTGCGGTGATTCTATTCTTGCAGGCAACTAGAATCGTCATCTTAGAAAAGCGATCAACAACCACAAAAACACAGTCATTTCCCCAATTGGTGGACGGGAGGCCCGACATGTAGTCCATTGAGATGGATTCCCATGGTCTGTCAGGAGTAGGAAGAGGGGTGTACATGCCATGTTTCTTAGTGGTCGGTTTGGCAATAATGTAGGCAATGCAGGACCTGAGATACTTGCTGACCTCCTGTCGAAGTTTCGGCCAGTAGAATTTTTTATGTAGCATCGCCACTGTCTTTTCGACGCCGAAATGTCCTACCACCCGACTGTAGTGGGCTTCCCAGATCATCTTCACTCACTCACTTGATGGAACAAAAATATGTCCCAGACGACACAACAACCCATCCTGAAGATGGAAATTATGGACAACTGCATTTTCACCCAACATTTGGTAGGTGGTGGAGAAGTCGGGGTCTATCTCATAGAATTGGGGCCATCCAGATGTCTCGTGGCCGCAAGAGTCTAGCACTGTGGCGAGTGCCGCAACTGGTGGTCTGCTGAGGCAATCAGTGATGCGATTGGAGCTTCCTATTTTATACTTGATGTTGAGGTGGAATTGCTGCAAGTATGTGGACCACTTTTGATGGCGGTCATTCTGCAATTTTCCCTGTGTCTGCATGAACTGCAATGGCTTATGATCAGTGTAGATGATTGTCCTCTTCCCAACAATGCAATGTCTCCACTGGCGGCAGTATTTCACAATAGAGTACATTTCTTTGTCGTAATTAGGGTACTTACGAATAGTATCTGACAGTGTCTCACTATGATAGGCTACGGGGTGGTCGTGCTGAGTGAGAACGGCTCCCACAACATAGTCTGAAGCATATGTTTCAATCTCAAAGGGATGTTGCAGGTATGGTAGTGAAAGTACTGGGGCTAAACATAAGCACTGCTTCAAATCATCGAACGCTTGTTGTTGGGACTGGCCCCACGCAAATTTCTCCTTACCACCACCCCTGTTTATTTGGTTGAGGGCCCATGCAATATGGGAGAATCCCAACATGAACCTGCAGTAGAAATTGGCAAGGCCCAAGAATCTTCGCAGCTCAGTGAGTGTTTTTGGGGCTGGCCAGTCACGGATGACTTGGATCTTGGCTGGATCCACATGTACTCCATGTTGATCAATGATGTAGCCCAGGTAATGGACCCTGCCCATTCCGAAGGAGCATTTTTCCAAGTTGGTGTATATCTTGTGCTGCCGCAAGGTGTGCAGAACCTGCTGAATATGTTGCAAGTGTTCGGACCAAGTCTTGCTATAAAGTAGAATGTTATCCAGATACACCACTATAAAAGTATTGGTGAATGGTCGTAGGATATCATCCATCATCCTCATGAAAGTGGTTGGAGCATTTGTCAAACCAAAGGGCATGACCAACCATTCAAAAAATCCTTCCTTTGACTTGAAGGCGGTCTTCCATACATCTGTCTGTTCTATCGGGACCTGGTGGTAGCCAAAGTTCAGATTAATCTTACTGAAGTATTTGGCCCTCGTGAGTTGATCAAGGAGGTCATTGATTCAGGGAATCGGGTACCGATTTCTTACTGTGATTTTATTCAGAGCCAGATAATCACTATAGAGTCGCCAGGTTCCATATTTCTTCTATACCAGCACGATTGGGCTCCCGCAAGGTGATGAGCTGGGGAAGATGTGCCTCTTGTGGAGCAGTTCTTGGATCTGTCACTTGATCTCCTCATTCTCTAACAAAGAGTGATGATAGACTGGACCATTGGGAAGTGGTGCGCTAGGGGTCAGATCGATGGGGTGCTTGACCTAGCAGTGCAGAGGTACCCCTGTAGGTGAGGAGAATATATCTAAGTATTCTTTCACGACCTTATCTACTTACTTTTGTTGTGTGGAGAGGTCGTCCGCAAACACCCTGGATGTGGCTACGATATTTCTCTTATTCTGAGAGTGAATCATGAAGAAGACAAACTTCCCCTTCTGAGAGATGACCTTCCTACATTGCTTAGAAGAGATCAAGGAAATAACACTAGGTGGGACTGCCTCGAATATCCTGTACAATTTTCTGTTCAAAGTAATAATAACACTACGAGGCCTAGACTCATATACAACATGACGTTTCCATAAATAAGGTTGGCCCAAAAGAACATCACAAACTTCGAGAGGAGCAACATCACACAATACCTGGTCTTTGAAGGGCTTGATGTCGTACGACAGTCGACACTGTTGGCTGACGCGAAGATCGCTTCCTTAGCGGAGCCATCCAATGGTGTAGGGTTGTGGGTGCGGCGTTTTTGGCAGATCCAACTGCTTGACGACCTCTTCTAAGATGAGGTTATTCTGGCTACCGCTATCAACGATGAAGTGCAACGAGGTGCCTTTTACCCACATCTATGAATGGAAGAGGCGCTCTCCTTCTTATTTTTCGTCTCGTTCACCAGGTTGGAGCTTGGTGGTAGCAACGGTGGTACTGTGTTCCGCGTCAATGATATGTCTTCCCCTTTTTGGTTCTGGCTTGGAGTTAGAATCTGCATCTGATTCAGAGGTTTTCACTTCGACCACCAACAATTGTTTTGAGCGACAGTCAACAGTGTTATGCCAAGGTCTCTTCAAGAAGTCACACCACTTCCCAGTATCTTTCTTTGTCTTTCTAGTGTCCTTCTTTGCTTGTGGATTGGACTAGTTTTCCTGATACTATCCATCTTTGCTCTGCCCTTTGTTCTGTGGGTTGTGGATGCCCTTTCCATGCTTTTGTTGTGAGGGGTTCCCAGGCCCAAATTGTCGCGTATTTTGTTTGAGCTTCTGCTCAATTTTAACGTCATATCAGTAGGCTGCGCCCAAGGATGAGATGTCCAGAAATTCCATTTCAGTTTGGATGTATCTATGTAGATCACCGCAATACTTGAGCACCAGATGTCACTCTGAATCTTTGATACCTAGCTTGGTGCGCAAGGTATGGAATATACTTGTGAAATCTGGCACTGCTTGGTCTCTTTCTTGTCGTAGTGTGGTCCATTTGGTATACAGGTCGTCATAACTTTCGAAAGGGTAGTATTGTTCCTTAATAACATCCCTCAAGGATTCCCAGGTGGTCGTGACTGAAAATAATGAGGTTTCCTCTGTTTCCTTTTGCTCACAAAAAGTTTCCCACCAATATTTTACATGGGGAACGACTTTGAGGAGCGCAAAAGTAATCTTTTCTCTATTCAAAAAGTTATGGACAGAAAAATACCCTTCTAGTAGATTCAACCACTTGTATACAACATCTTCTTCTATCTGATCTTCAAATATAGGAATATCGAAGTTTATTTTTACCTTGAAGGGGGCGGTGCCTCCATTCTAAGAAGATGCATCGCCTGTTGGTATCCGCCAAAGGATTTGCGCGAAACTATCCATCATCTCGTTCTTATGTTGCATGACGGCTTCCTCAATCAACAGTTTGAAATGATCTCATGTCCCTTCATCTTTATTTTCTCTTTCCATGAGAGGTCACTTGGGCATGCGAGAGCTTCTGTCCTCAAGAGAAACAAGCTCGAGACCCAACTCTTTGTACTCCGACCTCGTTGGGGACATGCATTAAGATTACAAGAAGCAGACCGCTCTGATACCACTGATCCGGATTTTATGAGCAGAACGAAATGAATACAGATTATTAACAGGTGCTTAACACAAAACAACAGAGATATAGTAAAACTGATTTTCTATTCAATAACAAAATAAGTTGAAACTGTAAAATGTAGTGGAAACAAGCTTGCTGGAATGGTGGCGGCTTATCTCTGAGAAGAGATGTGACGACTGCGCGCATTCGCAAGAAGAAGGTTACAATGAGGCTCTGAAGGCATTTTTACAATAAACAAGAATTCCAAAAACCCTATACATCCAAAAACCTAACCCTAGGAGATGAAGCGCCAAAAGTCATGTGGGCCCTGTTTGGGTAAGTTAGTACATCAACTTCTCGGGGTCGTAACTTTTGCATACGATATTCATTTTAGGCGTGTGATAGCCCATTGGAAAGGTATCATTGAGGATATTCATTTTGGGGGATAAATCATTCCTTCAACTATCATTGAGGTGCTCGATCCTGAAAAACCTTCATTTAGGCCCTCAAAATGGCCCCGGAAGTTAAAACTGCTAAAAATAGTAAATTGCCAAAATTGTCAGAAAATTGTTTTGAGCTAGTTGGAAAAGGTGGGTGGCCACCGATATCCATATGGATCACCCAAGAAGAAGTGGTCATCCTACTACCATACATCCATACCAAGGAAGTAATGTAGCAATCCAAGGTCTTTCATCTCACACTTAGCTACAAGATTTGTCTTGCAGTCTGTTATCAGTTGATTTGTCAGAAATAGGTCATCTACGTAAAACAATAGTATGAGAGGTGCCTCCCTTGCAAGAAAATATAGTTTTGGGTATTCCTCGCTCTACTAGAAAACCATCTCTCTCAAGTAGTTTTCAATCCTTGAGTACCAAACCTGAGGTGCCTGCTTGAGCGCACACAAGGATCACCTCAATATAAAAACATGCATTTATCTGTCACCAACCTAAAACCCTTTTGGTTGCTCAACATATAATTCCTCCTCAACAAATCCATTGATGAAGGTCGGCTTCACATCCATCTAGTGAATGCGCCATCCCATCTCTGCTGCTAAATAAATAACAGTCATGATCGATGAATATGTGGAGACCAAGGTGAAAGTCTCCTCATGGTCAACTCCCTCTCACTGTGAGAACCCGTTGGCTACGAAGCGCACTTTATACTTGTCCACACTTCCATCTACCGCATGCTTGACGTTGTAAATCCACTTGGATCCAACCACATTCTTACCTTATGGCCTGGGCATCACCTCCCATACATCATTTTTCCTAATGGATGCGAAGATGACTCACATCCACTTCGGTACCTGTAAATACCTCCTCATGTGTCAAATTCCCCAAAATTGTCTGGGGACTCATGTTTTGTATGTATACAATAGTGTGACTAGCTTTCGCCCACAAAAACAGTGGTAAACACTGATCATGTATGATCGCCCGTGTTGCTCCGGCTATGGAGATTTGTTTTCCTCTCAGGCACTCCATTATGTTGAGGATAGTAAGGAACTGTGAGTTCCTTCTTAATCCATGTTTTTGTGAAATAATTCACAAACTCCTTGGAGGTGTACTCACCCTCGTTGTGAGATCTCAAAGCCTGAATCTTCCTGCTAGTTTGGTTCTCTACTAGAGCCCTGAACTTTTGGAACCTGTCAAAGACCTCATCCTTGGCCTTCAGGAAGTAAATCCAAGTATTCCTGGAGAATTCATCAATAAACAAAACAAAATATTTGAAGCCACTCAGTAACTCCATACTCATCGAACCACATACATCTAATTGAATCAAATCCAATACTCCCTTGGACCTGTGCTCACTTGGTGGAAATGGTCTCCAGGAATAGTTTCCCATTGCACAAACCTTGTAAGGGTCATGCATCTATGGTGTGAACTTAGGAAATCCTATAACTTCATGTCTCAAGTGCCCCAATGCTCTAAAGTGTATGTGCACCATCCTCCTATGCCACAAGTCACCCATGTCTGTGGTTGTACTGATCAATGCTCTCCCTGGATAAAATTGTAGCTTTTACACCTTCTATTCTTGAACGCCAATCATCCTTTCCATATTCTCGCTTGACCCTTCTCACCTAACGAACACCCTTACCTTATGGAAGGTGACCTCATACCCTTTATCCTCCATAGTAGAGACCAAGATGAGTTTCTTTGTAAACCCTGGAACATATAGTACGTCAGCAAACCGGAGTGCTTTACCCGACTCCCTTTAAAACAAAAATATTCCAACCCCTTGCACCTTGTAGCGCCTATCATCTCCAAGCTCTATGACCAAATTCACACCTCCCTCTTGTAGCCTAGTGAAAAACTGCTTGTGCCCTATCATATGACAATATTCTCCACTGTCAAAAAACCACATGTATGAGACTGATGCACTAGACATACAGGCTATGAAGTAAAAATCCTCCTCGAAGCTTTTGGAAAACTCATCCACTATTGTAGAAGATACCATGTGTGGTTGGTTCTTCTTCTTCTTCTATGGACACTGTGAGGAAAAGTGTTCCATATTGTGACACTGGGAAAAATTAACTTTTGAGAAGTCAATATTCTTCTTTCCACCCTTCTTTTTGTTCTCCTTTCCCTTGCCTTTTCTCACAAGAGCCAACACTTATTCATCCACAGTGTGTGGTGAAGATGATGATCATGACTGACCAAATCTGATATCCTCCTGCACAAAATCATCCCATAACTGTTGCCAATCAGGGATTTTCTCCCGAGCTACAACTCCACACATGAACACATCCCATGACTTCGAAAAGCCATTCAGTGCCACATGTACCAACTCCAAATCTTCAATTTTCTCACCTATTGCGCCTAGCTCATCCCTGATATGTTTAATTTGAGTAAGGTAGTGAACCACACCTTCCCCTTTCACCATCTTGGTACTTCTCAATATCTCCCGAAGCACCATCACCCTGTTTTCATTCTTTCTCTGGTAAAGATCATTCAAGGCCATCCACATATCATTAGAATATATTTTCTCGGTGAGGTGAGGGATTATGTGATCCTTCACCCCATCAAGGCGTATGCTCTTTGTTTTTTCTTCACCCTTCTTCTAGTCTACCAGTAGAGTTGAGTATATAGGAGCTATTGTTTTACTGTCAACAGGATCAAGGACATCATTAACATATAGGATCATAGTAACCCTTTCCTTCTGGTGGAAAATTTATGAGCACCCTAAATCCTATCCTCCATTCTCAAGGTTATGGCCATTTATGAAAGTGCTATTGTGTTCAAACCCTCACGGCTCAAACCCTTGTGTTTCCTTACCCAAATGTTGAAACCTTAGTGTTGCTAAATCTTGCGACTGTCTTGATATGTTCCTTATATCCACATGATCCACTTATATCTCCAACGATCCACATGTGATATTGATTCTTTAACATTTCTGCTCTGATACCATGTGAATTTTCTCTAAACCCAACAAATGAACCACAATTTTTCTGATTTATAGTTATAACTAGGTTATTTTCACAAATAAAATTGCACAACAAAAAAATAAAACCAAGATATAAAGTAGAATATAACAACAACCACATCAACAGTATACAAATATTTTTGGATAGTAGTCCCTGGAAAAACCTCGGAGGGAAAACCAATGCAATAAATTTGTGTATTTTACTATTCAACAGGAAAATATAGAGATCTTCTTACAATAAAAATAGGCCCATCCAAAATATTGAGGAAAACCTCAACGCTAATCTTCAAAGATGAAGTATAGCCCTTTTATGATCCTTTGGAACCCCAACACTTCAATAAAACCCTCAACAAGATCTTCTTTGTAATCCATACAACTCTTTGTGTGTGCCCTGTGTCACCCTAGCAACTCCTCTGTAAATATGGAAATCGAGCTCCGCTCAACCTCTAGAAGTGGATCTATCTCTGCAAGAAATTTCTCCTCTGTCTCCCTACAAATTTTCTCTCACAAACCCTATTTATATAGCTCCTCTCAAGCTCCAAATCGACTCTCTCTTTTCTCAATAATGCACCCTCTATCCAATTCGATCTCCTTATTAACCCTTGAACAAGAGAAAACCCTAATCTCATAAGGATGGAGGGTTGAGATTAACTCTCCCTCACTCTCCAAGAAGGATGGCTAAGATTAAAACATCCATCACTTGAATTATTTTCACTTTAACCTTAGAAAAGGTGCTCAATAAGTCAACTGAAGAATATAACACATCAACAGTCCTTTTCCTAAGTTAGACTTTAGGAAAAGTTAAATTAATCAACTTGACTATTGTTTCATTGTCCTCCACCATGCTAAGGTGTTGCAAAGCATGGAAGACCTTTCTTGCTACATTCTCAACAGGGATTGGTAGCATCAGGGTTAAAATGTATGATGATATTGTAAGAACATTAACAAATGTGAGGCATGTACCCCGAACTTAGAAAGAACTTAATATCTTTGGGAGTTCTAGATTCTAGTGGTTGTAAATGTACAATTCAAGGTGGAGTACTGAAGGTGTCCAAAGGAATCTTAGTGGTCATGAAGTCTAAAAAGATCGAGAACCTTTATCAGCTAGAATGAAGAACTAAATCAAATCAAGTAGCGATAATATCTGAAGATGTAAATGAATCTATTTATTTATGGCATCAACATTTGTGTCAAGGAGAGAGAAAGGGATTAAGGTACTGGTAGACCGTATGTTACTTCCAAGTTGAAAATATCTGAATTTTAATATCTGCAAGCATTGTATTTATGGAAAACAATCTAGACAGAAGTTTAAAACAGGAAGACATATTAGTAAAGGTATCCTTGATTATATCCATTCATATGTTTGGGGACCATCTCCTAAAGTTTCTTTTGGATGATCATCATATTTAGTAACATTTATAGATGATTACTCTAGAAAGGTGTGGATCTATTTACTTAAAATAAATTTTTATGTGTTTAACGATTTTAAGCAGTTTAGAGATTTGGTTGAAAAGAGCACTAGCAGGTTAATTAAATGTTTGAGAACACATAATGGAGGTGAGTTTACTTCTAAGGAACTTTAAAATTACTGCAATGAAGCTGGGATCAAAAGACACAAAACAACAATGTATACTCCTCAACAAAATGGTGTTGCTGAACACACGAATATGACTCTTCTAGAGAGAGCAAGGAGCATGCTTAGTAATGCCAAGTTGCAATAGGAATTGTGGGGAGAAGTAGTGTTTACAACATGTTATTCTGGTAAATCGGTTACCATCAGCTGCAATAGACTGTAATATTCCATATGAGGTATGGATAGGTCACCCTTGTGATGCTTCAAATCTTAAATTTTTTGGTTGTGAAGCCTATGCTCTTATTCCTAAGAATCAACGTTCTAAGTTAGATCCATAATCAAAAAGGTTTATCTTTTTGGGGTATGGTGATGGAGTTAAGGGATATATATTGTGGGATCCTACTGACCACAAAATCATCATTAATAGAGATGTCATATTTGAAGAATTGTCACTCATAAAATCAGATGTAGATGTTGAAGTGAAAAATACAAAAGTACCACAAACTCAACAAATTTAGTTTGGAACTCGATCATGTACAGAAGAAAAGGAGCATGAATATGTTCATGAAGAAGCTCCTACAGAAGAAGATGATGATACAGAAAATTTCCAGGAAATTGAGGAAATATCGCAACGATCTCTACAGAGATCTACATGAGTCAGAAATTTTCCTAAGAGCTATGTTGATTATGATAGATATGTTTCTTTCATTTCTAATGATGGAGAACCTAATTGTTATTAGGAAGCAATAGAGGTATCTGGTAGTGCTAAATGGAAAGTAGCAATAAAATAAGAAATGGATTCCTTAAAGAGGAATCAAACATGGGACCTGGTAGAACTTCCAAAGGACAGGAAGGTTGTTGGTTGTAAGTGGGTTTACAAATTGAAGAAAGGTGTTGATGATAAAGTTGAAAAGTACAAAGAAAGACTCGTAGAAAAAGGGTATTCTCAGAAGGAAGGTATTGATTTTCATGAAATTTTTTCACCAATTGTTAAGATTGTTTCAATTCGTGTTGTGTTAGCACTAGTTTCTTTACTTGATCTTGAGTTAAACCAACTAGATGTTAAAACAATGTTTTTACATGGAGATTTAGATGAGGAAATATATATGGAAAAACGAAAAGGGTTTGTTCAGGATAGCAACAAAATGTTTGTTTGCAAACTTAATAAGTCATTGTATGGCATGAGGCAGTCTCCCAGGAAATGGTACAAGAAGTTTGATTCCTTCATGGTGAGCCACAATTTTACAAGAAGTGAGTATGACCACTGTGTTTACTTTAAAAAGTAGGAAAATGGCATATTCATTATTTTGGTACATTATATGTTGACGATATGCTTGTAGCAATCAAAAGCATGGTTGAGATCAACATGTTGAAGGCTCAATTGGATAGGAATTTTGACATGAACGATCTAGGAGAAAAAAAAAACAAATCTTGGGCATGGAGATACACAGAGACAGGAAAAATGGTAAGTTGTGGTTATCACAACAAAAAAATGTGGAGAAAATACTTATGAGGTTCGGAATGAATAATGTGAAACCAGTAAAAATCCCTTTTTCTTCTCATTTCAATCTTTCTTCAAGTTTATGTCCTAGTAATGATGAAGAAAAGAAGTATATGTCTCATGTACCATATGCTAATGCAGTAGGAAGTTTGATATATGTGATGGTAAGTACAAGACCATATATTTCACATGCAGTTGGTGTTGTCAATAGATACATGGAAAATCCAGTAAAGAGCATTGGGAAACAGTTAAATGGGTGCTTCAGTATCTTAGGGGCGCAAGCAATTTTTGTATCACCTATAATGGTTGTAGTGATTTAGTCTATGGTTATGTCCATTCAGATTTTGCAGGTGAATTGGAGAAAAGGAGATCCACTTCAGGATATGTCTTTACTCTTGTTGGAGGACATGTTAGTTGGATGTAAAAGATTCAAAACATTGTTTCTTTATCCACTAAGGATGTCGAATATATAGTTGCTTCACATCTTTGCAAGGAGGAAATTTGGTTAAAAGGTTTGTTGGCTGAGTTTGGAAGGATGCAGGACAAGGTGAAATTATTCTGTGATAGTCAAAGTGTTATTCATTTGGATAAAAATCCAACTTATCACAGTAAGACAAAGAATATTCCTATTAAATACCATTATCTAAGACATGTTATTGATGAAGGTGGAGTGGCTCTGGAAAAATTCCATACAAAAGAAAATTGTACAGACATGTTCACAAAACCAGTATTGTTAGAGAAGCTGCAATGGTGTTTGGATTCTCTTGGCATGCAGGAAATGTGATGAATAAATTTGGGCATGATATATCATGTAAATTGTTATCAAGATGGAGATTGTTGAAACTGTGCCAACCAATTTCACACGTTTTTTTGGATATGAGCATATTCTTGGCTCCTATTATTCTGTGTTTAGTTGAAACAAATCAACTAAAAATAGAATTGGTTAGGTGCACTTTAAATTTATGTAACTGTCAGAAGATGCTTAATCTATGTAAGCATGTAGAGGCAAAGTGGGGGATGAGTGTGAGAGATGGTTGTAAGACGAGTTTGGTTGTTGTAATTCTCCCTTGAACAATAAGAAAACAAATTATCATTTCCTCGTGGATGTTTCCCTTTTAAAGGGTTTTATCACGCAAATTATTGTGTTCATTTGTGTGATTGTTTTTGTCTTGTGTTATTTGCTAACGAATATGTTTGCATTTGTGCTTTCGCTTAACAACATTTTTCCTTATAATGAAACTTGCATTTAAACTTTACTCATAAAAAATATGGCACGATCTCTGCCTTACGATTGATTTTCTACTTAAATTTGGTGTGGTACCTTGTAATATTTGGTTGCTATCTTTATGAGTTTGTTTGGCACACACAACTTCTTTTGAGGATCACTTGCAATGCAATGCTAAAGATTAGCATAATTTAATATATTTATGAGACAAACTTTATTGCATAACCAAATATTATTTGAATATATCCAAATGCCAACAAAATTAAAGTCTTGAATGTCATCCTTTGGGATGGTACAAATTCAGCATCACTACACTGACATATGAGTTCCATTACACATAATTCATACAATATAGCATCTATCCAAACCACTTCTTTGTAGTCTTCTTCAAGGTGACAATGCACTTGCACTTGATCTCCTTACATCTTAGTCTCTAATGAAAGTATTCCTCTCACTCGTGCTCGATTTTCCAATAAACATTTCCAACATACAAAACACAAACAAATTCAACAGGTGAAAAGAAAACTTAAAAGCATGCTAAATTGGAAGTTTTCCAAAACATTTATGCAATGAATAAATATAATGCATACATTATATTAATTCCAATGTTCTAGAATCTATTATCATGTGACTAACAATTGTTTTATTTTGATTAAGGTTATACCAGCATAGATCCATCTAAACTCAGGATCTCTCATGCACCGAGAGGCATCAAATTCTTCGAGATGGAAATTTTTTTAGAGTACAAAACTTGAATAAATGAAACATTTCTCGAGGTATTTGATGCCTCTA
>ML783053.1:255897-266127 GCA_009831015.1 Picea engelmannii
TTTGTCTCCCCCTCTTGAGAGAGAGATTGACATAAGGGGGGGAGAGTGTGATATAGGTATCTAGGGAGTGCAAGAGATATGGGTATATGAGAGAAAGAGAGAGAGGAAGGGAGGGATATAGAGAGAGATAGAGGAATAGGGGGGTGGAGAGAAAGAGAGAGAAGGGGGGAGGGAAGGAGTGAGAGAGAGAGAGAGAGGGATGGATGGATTCAGGGAGAGAGGGGTAGATAGAGAGAGAGATGGATGGATGGATTCAGGGAGAGAAGGGTAGAGAGATAGAGGTTCCTAGAGAGGGAGAGAGATAAAGGGTCCTAGAGAGGCATATAGATATGGAGGGAGAGAGAGAGAAAAAGAGTGAGAGGTAGAGAGAGCGCAAGAGAGAGATGGGGGTATAGAGAGAGATAGAAATGTAAATAGAGATAAGTGGGGGGAGAGAGAGAGAGAGAGTAAGTGAGTGAGAGATATGTTGGACACACCAACCACACTGAGAGGGTGTTGAATCATTGTAGGGATCTTTATACACTTCTTTCAAAACTTTAGTTATCAATCATTTCAAACATAATTATTCATTCACAATTAGCTATTTGCATATAAAAACATTCATCAATAATAAATAAATATTATCCATCACCATAATGAACACAAAGAACACTAGATATATGTGTAAGATTTTTGTATTATGTTGTTACATGAGACTACAATCTCTGAGGTTTTATCAGCAGCAACTAAAAAGAGCACCAACTCCAAGAGAGCACCAACTCTCAATGCAAGACCCAACTTGCGGATCTCAACACCAACTGAGTTGTGAGGAATCAAACCCTCAAGTACAAGACCCAGCTTGTAGATAGAAAACAATTTGTCAAACATTATCTACATGTCTGTGACCTGTATATGTTGCAACATGCATATGTACGTGTCTTTTTCTCTTGCATATCGCGTATATATACGACCTGTCCACTAGAAGCTTGCGTGCACCCTCAAAAAACTAGGGTTTCTAGTTTTCTTGTAATATTCCAGATACAAAAAAGTATGCAGAACATAAATAAATAGATAGAAATGTCAAATGAACAACAATATAATCAGAACAACACCACAATAATACCAAAATGATACCAGAAGAACATCATAAAGAGCACTTTGATTACTGAGAGCAATGTTCACTTGCCTCTTTGAGGGGGAAACCTTCAGCAGAGAAGATCTCTATTACAATAATATCCAAGACAAAAGTTCTCATGCCCTCGACTCCTATTTATACTAAATATGTCTATCAAAAGAACCATCTAGAGGAAGATCCTTCTAAAAGTGGAAGCTTCTATTAGGTATTCTTACATTGGACTTATTCTTCCTTATTGTTAGGCCTTATTAATATTGACCTTTATTACATGGAAATATATTATTCTACCTACGTGGGGGGTTAGGTCCCTAACGTGCCCTCCCCCTTAAAAGCAACCTTGTCCTCAAGGCTTGATATGGGGAAATTGTTGCAGAATGGTAGTTGGTTCCAAAGTGGCATCTGCTAGAGTTGTATCTTTCCACTGGACTAACACTTCCTTGATGGTTCACTGACACAAACAATGCTCACGCTGGTCAAAAACTGCTTGTGGTTGTAGCCAAATGAAGCCTTCTTTGTCCAACTCGGGAAGGGTGGTTTGGGTTTGACACTTAGTTACAATCACCTTCTTTAAGTAGGAAACATGACAAACGGGATGGAGCTTAGAATGATTGGGCAAAGCTAACTGATATTCCACCTATCCCATATGCTTGAGAACTGTATAAGGACCACAAAATTTGGGCGCCAGTTTCTGACACTGGTCAACCTTGAGGGAATTTTTCTTGTAAGGTTGTAGTCTAAGAAACACTTGATCCCCTTCTGCAAATTGACGTTCAGAGTGACCTTGATCTGCTTGTTGATTCATGCGATTCTGGGCCATGACCAAATTCTCTTTGAGGGTACGGAGAATGGCCTCTCAAACTGTAAGCCTTTGGTCAACCACTTGGACCTTCGAGACACCTGGAAAATATGAGAGAACTAAAGGTGGATTTTTTCCATATACCGCTTCAAAAGGAGTCATGCAGGTAGTTGTATGGTACGAAGTGTTGTACCACCATTCAGCTAGTGGTAACCATTGAGGCCACTGATGTTGCCTTTCCAATGCAAAAAACCTCAAATATGTTTCCAAACATTTGTAGACAACTTCAGTTTGGCCATTAGTTTGGGGATGATAAATTGTGTTGAGATGCAATTGGGTGCCTTATATCTTGAACAATTATTGCCAAAAATTGCTAGTGAAAGTTGGGTCATGATCAGAAACAATAGAATGCAGCATGCCATGAAGCTTGAAGACATGATCCATGAAACGTTGAGCCACAATGGAGGCTGTAAATGGGTGTTGAAGAGAATGGAAATGAGCATACTTGGAAAGACAATCAAATACCACCATAATGACTGATTTATTGCCCAATTTAGGTAAGCCGACAATAAAATCCATAGAGATATCCCACCAAATAGTAGGTGGAATCAGAAGCAGTTGGAGTGTTCCCGGAGATTTGATTTTTTTTCCCTTGTTGCGTTGACACACATCACATTTAGCCACATAATTATGAATGTCTTGTTTCATACCATCCCAGAAAAAAGAACGTTTGACTCAGTCATAGGTTTTGGTAAACCTGGAGTGTCCAACTCTGGGTGTAGCATGAAGCTCAGAAAGTATTGTGGATTTAAGTTTTGACTTTTTACTTAAATACAAATGAACTTTGTATCGAAGCTCCTCATTGAGCCAAGAGTACCTAGGGGAAACTGGAGAATTGGACTGCAATTGTTGTATCAGATGTGAACTTTTGGGATCGTGTAGCCATTCCTGGCAAACAACTTGGAGCCAATCTAGGATAATGAAGGAGAGAGAAAAAAGGGACCCTTCATCTTCATATTTTTAGGAAAGTGCATTAGCAACCACATTGTCTTTTCCTTTCTTGTAAATGATCTCATAATCATATCCAAAGAGATTAGTCACCCATTTTTGTTTCTCGGGGGAGGAAAGGAGTTGTTTCATAAAATACTTAAGGCTTTGATGATCTGTCTTAATTTGGAAGCATTTCCCCAATAGATAAGGGTGCCAAATATCCATGGCATGCATAATACACAACATTTCCTTTTCATAGATTTACTTGCCCAAATTTCTCTCGGACAATTGTTTGTTGGTAAAGGCCAAAGGCCGACCCTCTTGCATAAGGATAGCGCCAATTCCTTTCCCGGAAGCATCACATTCCAGGACAAAGGTCTTTATGAAATCAGGAAGGGACAGGAATAGAGTGGTGCACATGGCCATATTCAAGGTTTGAAAATCCTGAGCAGTTGTTGGAGTCCAAGTGAAAGAATTATTTTTAAGGAGTGCAGTGAGAGGTGCCGCAATCTTTCCATAATTCTCAACAAAGTTGTGATAATAACCTGTTAAACCCAAAAATACCCACAAGATTTTGAGAGTCTTTGGGTGAGGCCAATCTTGCATAGCTTCAATCTTTTTAAGATCCACCCTGACGCCAGCATTTCCCACAAGATGACCCAATTACTCTACTTTCGAGGCACCAAAAGCACATTTAGATTGTTTGAGGAAAAGTTGGTGTTGAGAGAGTAGATGGAGAACTCGATCCACATGAGAAATATGGACTGCCCAGGTTTTGCAATAGATGAGGATATCATCAAAGAAGACTAACACAAAACGACGGATAAAAGGACAGAAAACATGATTCATGAGGATTTGGAAAGTGGAGGGAGCATTACACAAGCCAAAGGGCATGAAAAAAAAATCATTGTGGCCCTCATGAGTTCCAAAGGTAGTCTTAGGAATGTATGACCCTTTCATACGGATCTGGTGGTAGCCCGAATGAAGATCAAGTATAGTAAAGAACTGGGTGCCACTCAATTCATCCAAGAGGTCATCAATGACAGGAATGGGAAATTTGTCTTTAATGGTGAGTTTGTTGAGAGCACAGAAGTCAGGACACATGCACCAAGAACATTATTTCTTAAGGACCATGACCACAGGAGAAGAGTAGGGGCTTGTACTAGGGAAGATAACACCTGCGTTGAGCAGTTCTTGAACCATTTTCTCAATTTCATTTTTTTGGGAAAAGGGGTGACGATAGGGACGGATATTAGGAGGAAGGATTCCTGGGACAAGTGGAATGGAATGATCATGAACACAACGGGAAGGAGGGAGTCCCTGGGGAGTGGAAAAAACCACTTGATTTTTAGAGAGGGTGGATTGGAGGTCCTGCAGCACAAAGGGTGTCTCAGTGGCTTGGATGGCATGGAGTTGGGCAATAATTTCATAATGACCTTTTTTGAGCAGATTTTTCATGTGATGGGAACTAATGATCTCCGCGGAACCGATGATGATGCCTTGGAACTTATATTGTTGGCCCTCTTGGTCGAATCGCATGGTTAGCTCCTTAAAATCCATGAGAATGGGACCCAAAGTCCTTATCCATTCTACACCCAACACAATGTCACAACCTCCCATGTCGGTAGAAAACATATGAGATTTCATATGGTAGTCACCAATTTGGAGATGCACATTTTCACAACGCCCTCCACATTTCATGGACCCACCATTGGCAATCATGATTTGGAAATTATTGACTACACAGATATAGCAATTAGTTTCTTGGGCAATGCAGAGATGAATAAAATTATGGGTGCTTCCACTATCAACAAGAATGATGACCTTCCTATGCTTGATGTAACCAATTAGCTTGAGGGTTTGGGGAGAAGAGAAGCTAGTGAGAGAATTTAGGGAAATGATCGGTTCTACATCGCGAGGGTCTGAAGGAGGGGTTATGTCAGTGGGTTCAGGTGACACATACATAAGGGAAGCCTCAACATCATCTTCTGAAACATCCTCCAATATGGACATAAAAATATTTTGTTCCTTACACTTGTGTCCCGGAAAATATTTGTCATCACAATTATAACAAAGGCCTTTGAGTTGGCGTTCAACCATTTCATCCCTGGTCAATTTCTGGATCTTTAGTGGAGTAGAAGGAGGAGTGGGAGTAACTAGTTTGGTGCGAGGAATAAAGGATGGTTTGCGGTTTTGAGAAGAGACAACTTCTTGTTCTTCCTTATCTCTTTTAGTAGCTTCCACCCAACTCTGAGTTCAATCCATGAGGACATGAGCACGAATCTCATCCTTGAGGCCACTGATAAAGAATTCTCAAAAAAAATCATTAGACATGCCCTCTGTCTAAAAAACCAGTCGCTCAAAAGAAGATATAAATTCTTCCACTGTGCCAGATTGTTTCAACTTTGTCAAATGGCCTAAATGGTTGGTGTCAGTGTCAAATCATTCATAAAGATCTGCCACAAAGTGTGTCCAAGCCACATACCCTTGGCGGGCATTTTTTCTCCATTTCCACCATTGCCAACGTTCTTGATCTAGATGGAGAACACCATACCATAGTTTTTCCAACTCATTCGTAATGCCATACAAAGAAAAATAGTGTTCCATTTGAGTTACCCGGCCAGTGGAATCTGAGCCATCAAATTTGGTCACATCCACATGTGGAAGTCGTAGGTCACACTAAAAGTGATGGGGCTGAAAATTATGGGAATGAGAGGAAGTTTCACCTTCAGTATGAAAAGTGGGGTTAGATACAGGAAGATCTATAGGGATATGAAGCTTGGCGCAGATCATCGTAGCGACAGATTCAAGTTGGGTAGTAATGTCTTGTTTGAGCTCGTCTTTGAGTTCTGTGATTGAGGTGACGATGGAGGAATGCATCCTTTGATTGATGGTGGAAATATTGGCACTGAGTTTTCACACTTCTTGTTGGGTTTCCATGAAATTAGAGTGCAAGGTAGTGAAGCAAGCTTTCAAGTCTTGGCTACGGGCCATGATAATGAGGTAACATGAAAAGGGGCAGGTGGGACTACACAGAAAATAGGTTATGGGTGAAGTGTATCACAATAATCAAGGGGACGAGTGGAATCCAATGGGATAAATATGAAATAAGGGTGTTGGAAGGGGGCCGAGTCCACAAGAAAAAAATTTGTTGAAAAATGATAGGTATGACTGCAAATACTGCAGTGATGAAATGCCCAAATGGTTAACATGAAGAAATGTGTAGAAATTTTGCAACTCGAATGCAGGAGACACAGTTGCGCCGCAATAGATTTTGTTTTTTCTATTTATATTTCTATCCCAAGGGTTAGGTATTCAAGGGTTCTACAGACAAGGGTTTTCCCTGTGCTATATCTCTCTGATATATGTGTGGGGTCCAACAGTAGTACTCGGCCCAATATCTCAGGGCACCAACTAAGGAGTCTAGATCGTGCCCTTAGCCGTACTACCTGACTACCCAGGTACTAGAGAATATCTTCCCGAGCGTTGTTCTCGGTGACACTATAGCAGTCATGCGGTCGATTGATTTATCTCTGGAGGGATTTAGGAGAACTAGGTCGGTCAGTATACAAGTGTTGTCTGATGCGCTACTACTCGAAGGGGTACCAACAAGGGTTATAAGGGTGGCCAACAGATGTGTGCTTAAGTACCATTTGTATTTCTTGCGTGTATGAATCCCTGACCGCGGGTTTATGCATGTAACGACAGATCTCTGTAGCTTAAATACATTAGAATACGTCTCTACCCTGAAAAAAAATTAACCCACAATTTTCTATCGGGGAAGGTGCTCTGATACCACTTGTAATATTCCAGATATAAAAAAGTATGCAGAACAGAAATAAATAGATAGAAATGGAAGATGAACAACAATATAATCATAACAACACCACAATAATACCAAAATGATACGAGAAGAACATCAGAAAGAGCACTTTGATTACTGAGATCAATGTTCACTTGCCTCTTCGAGGGAGTAACCTCTAGCAGAGTAGAGCTCTATTACAATAATATCCAAGACAAAATTGTGCATACCCTCGACTCCTATTTATACTAAATATGTCTATCAAAAGAACCATCTAGAGGAAGATCCTTCTAGAAGTGGAAGATTCTATTAAGTCTTCTTACATTAGACTTATTCTTCCTTATTTCTAGGCCTTATTAATATTGACCTTTATTACATGGAAATATATTATTCTACCTATGTGAGGGGTTAGGTCCCTAACATTTCTACAACTCTGAAACTTCTCTTCATCTGTCACATCCACCTGCAACCTGTCACTACATCCAACATGTTCCATCTCTACCATGTCATCAATGAAGCATCTCTAACATCCTATGCATGTCCCTCATGCATACTTCATCATTTCCCTCAACCATATCATAACTATACCATACATAAGAATGTTTCTCTCTCGGCCAACCAACCAACATATACCATATCTAGATATCAAAACAACCATACCAAGAATGCCTCAAGCATTCACCATACCATAAGCAGATCTAAAAATAAAATTAAGCATGCAACCATACCAAAACTTATGTAGATGATATGAACCTGTAGAATGTTGTCCTCAGAACTTGCTCTAGGCTTCAAGGACTTGGCACCAGCATCTATTTTCATGACCTTTTCACCTGTACGTGACCTCCTCTTCTACATCCTGCATATGTATGTTTCCTCACCTACTGTCAGCTCGTGTATGTACGCGACATCCTCTACACCATCATGCGTACACCTCCAAAACTATTTTTTTTCTTAACCTTTGAAGCTTTCACCGGCGATCCTCCTTTTGTATCTCAGAATTTCCTAACTTCATATGTGTCAATGTGTATCTGCAATGAACCTTTCACAAAATAATAGATATTCAATATGCTCAATAGATAGCACACAATAAGAGACCCTTGCTCTCTTATTTATACTTCTCCAAGTAGCTTCCTCTAGGGGATATCTTCTAACCAACTTCCTCATTCTTTTAGAGCTAACCCACTTCTAACCACTTTGTCCACAAATAGTAAATTATCCACTTCATCCATTTGTGTGCCCATGGATCTCCTTAAAACTTGTAAGGCTTATAGTGAAGGTTTGCTCTGATACCAATTGTTGCACACACCAACCACACTGAGAGGGGGGCGGGGGTGAATCAGTGTAGTAGTTATAAATCACTTCAAACATAATTATTCATTCACAATTAGCTACTTTCATATAACAACATTCATCAATAATAAATAACTATGAGCCATCATCATAATGAACACAAAGAACACCAGATGTATGTGTAATATTTTTGTATTATGTTGTTACATGAGACTACAATCTCTAGGGTTTTATCAACACCAACTTAAAAGAGCACCAACTCCAAGAGAGAACAAAATCTCAATGCAAGACCCAACTTTCAAATCTCAGCACCAACTGAGATGTGAGGAATCCAACCCTCAAGTACAAGACCCAACTTGTAGACAACAAACAATATGTCAAATCTTCTCTATAGGTCTGTGACCTGTACATGTTGAAACACGCGTATGTACATTCCCTATTCTCTTTCATCACGTGTATGTACGTGACCTATCCACTGGAAGCCTGCGTATAGCCTCAGAAAACTAGGGTTTCTAGTTTTCTGCAACTCTGAAACTTCTCTGCCTCTGTCACATCCACCTACAACATGTCATTGCATCCAACCTGTGTCATCTCTACCATGTCATCAATGAATCATATCCAACATCCTATCCATGTCCTTCATGCATACTTCACCATATCCCTCAACCATATCATAATTGTACCATACATCAGAATGTTTCTCACTCAGCTAAACAACCAACATATACCATATCCAAATATCAAAACAACCATACCAGAATGCTTCAAGAATTCACTATACCATAAGCAAATCTAAAAATCAAATTAAACATTCAACCATACCTGAACTTATGTAGATGATTTGAACCTGTAGAATGTTGTCCTAGGAACTTGCTTTAGGCTTCAGGGATCTGGCACCAACATCTATTTTCATGACCTTTTCACATGTACACGACCACCTCTTCTACAACCTGTGTATGTACACTACATCACCTACTTTCAGCCCACGTATGTATGCGACATCCTCCACGACAGCCCGCGTACACCTTCAAAACTATGTTTTTTCTGAACCTTAGAACCTTTCATCATCAATCCTCCTTTGCTATCTCAGACTTGCATAACTTCAGATGTGTCAATGCGTACCTGCAATGAAACTTTCACAAAATAATAGATATTCAATATGATCAATAGATAGCACACAATAAGAGAGCATGTCTCTCTTATTTATACTTCTCCATCTAGCTTCCTATAGGGGCCATCTTCTAACCAACTTCCTTCTTTTAGGGCTAACCCACTTCTAACCACTTTGTCAACAAATAGTAAATTCTCCACTTCCAGTTGCAACTAATTTATTTTTAATTATTTTCTTATTGCAACAACTTAGCCCATGATTAAATCCTAGTTGCAACCACTTTGATTAGTCATCTTCTTCTAGGATCTTCTAGAATAAATTGACTTCTTAGACCTTCTAGACGCTTCTAGATAACTCATGAGGGTTCTCCAACTTCACTAAGCCATATCTCCTAAACCGTGAGGAACTACGTGACGTACCACATATCACCGGAAACATCACGACATGTAATATCCATCTAGAATAGTCTCTCTTACAAATTCATTGATCTTCATTACATTATTCCTCAACCAAAATTGGGTTCCCTAACAACATTTCTAGGATTACTCAACCACTTAACCATTTGGACTTTGCAAAGCTTCTTCCCGTGAGGGATTTCACCTTAAGGGGACCACTTTGGAGTTCATCCATTTGGTACTTATTATCAACCATGACATCAATGACAACACATCACCATGACACCACTTGACATCAATCCTTTGACATCAATGAAAACATAGTACAACAAGAGAGAGAGAGAGAGAGAGGTTGGTAGGGAGAGATAAAGAGGGAGTGAGAGAGAGAGGGAAACAATGAGAGAGGGAGAGATGGGAAAGTGGGTGTAAAATATCAAGTGAGCAAGAGGAATATAGATACAGGGGTAGATAGAGAGAGGAGGGAGGGAGAGAGAGAGGCGGGCGGGAGGGATAAAGTGAGAGAGATGGATGGGGGGATACATGGAGTTAGAGAGAGACAAGGAGAGAGAGGGGAAGGGAAAGAGGGGAAAGGAGAGAGAGGGAAGGGGGGAGAGAGATAGAGAGAGAGTGAAGGAAGAAAGTACAAAGGGAGGGATAGAGAGTGTGATAGTTTGGGGGTGATGGATGGAAGGGGAGAGAGAGAGGTAAGGAGGGAGGGAGAGAGAGAGGCGG
>ML783053.1:266606-288079 GCA_009831015.1 Picea engelmannii
GGTCAAAGCGGGAGGGAAAGAGAGGGGGCGAAGAAGTAGGAAGAGAGAGGGGAGAGAGAGGGGGGGATATTTTTTGTTAACATGAATGTGCATATGTTCATGTTCCTAATAAAACTCACGCACTTTAGGAATGTGTGCACATTTCCAAAGCTTATGCGTTATTTTAATTTCAATTTTTTTAAGGAACATGTGCGTGTTCCTGAACACGTGTTTCTTAGGAATGTGCACGCGTTCTTGGGAACGTGGCTTGCTAAGTGGAGTTTATGGGTTTTTCGAACCTGTCACATCAGGGATGTGTGCACATTTCTAGAAACATGCATCTGTTCCTGCTCACCCTGTTGCCACTTTATCGTCCACCAACTTCGTGCACTCACCAAAACATTCCATTAGAAATATTAAGAGAGTGTGTGTTATGTAATGATGTGAAATTCTCATGTTATGTTATAAATAAGGTGAAAATTGAGAGATTATTTAAGTCCATCTTGATACTTGTGAGTCTTGGAACAATTTTAATATTGTATGTTTGTAATTAATACAAAATAGAACCTTAGTTTAAGGAATGATGTCTAAATGCATCTACACATAGCCAACTACTTAAACAATAAAAGAGAAAGTATGGAGATTAGGAAGACTCAAGCAATCAAGTCAAGAAAACATGACATTTTGTTAGAATCAAATAGTATGGAATTGTAATTGAAATAACTAGGACCAGATTGGCTGCATTCTAATTATTTATGTGGATTTCTTGACAAAATATTGAATGTATGAGTTATGGAAACTTGTAAATGAAGAAAGTTGAGTTTGACCTAATGATAACATAGAATTAAGAATAGTTGCACTAGAATTTGAGTAAGGCTTCTACAAAAATTGCCAAAAATTGCAGGTTTCTATTGTTATCTCATTCTCGTAGGTTGCAACAAAGTATTTTAGTTGGAAAAGGATTACATAGTTCTTTTCTTCATGGATTTCAGGAACCGATCCCATGAATGTGCGCAAACTTTGAGAATCGGGTGCAACTACAAAGGCTTTCTCACTAAACTCCTCCTCCACTTCTCAAATGAGGACATTGGAAGCCTAATATTGAATCTAATGTTTTAAGTTGCTAGTCATCAGAGGAAGAGACTTCGATTACAAGAATTAAAAGACTTGGTGAGTATGCAATTACAAGAATTAAAACACCTCGCAGTGGAGTGATCACAATGTTTAATGTTTAATGTCTAATACAACTAATGTTATACAATGTTGTATGCGATGGTTTCTATATTAACTATTTCAATACTTTGTTTCCTCAAACATAAGAAACGAATCAAGTAATTTGGCTTGACCTCGAGATGAGGCCAAATAAGAACACAAATGATTTCAATGGTGTACAAAAAGTTTTCATATATCCGAGTGTACAATGAAAAACTTTGCATAAATGGTTTATTGATGCCTAGATTTGTGTGCAACTTGTGAGAAAAAAATGACAAGTCGATTACTAATAGTCCGAGTGTAAAAGGTCCGAGTGTAAAAGGAAAGGAGTAATAAAGTTCACCCCTTAAAAAAGTAGTACACCCATATTAAAGAGGGATAGTCAAAAATAATATTGGAAAATTTAATATACCAATGAATAGTAAATCCCATCAAATTCATAAAGTTTAAAGAAAATTTGATAACAAGATGCGGTCAAATCTATATAAATGTGTTATTAATGAAATATTTATATATGTAATTTATATTATATCTATATACTTTTAAATGTAGTAATAAATTTTTTTTGGAAAAAAATCATAATTCTATTTTTAAGAACAAAATTACATTTTTCAAATGTTTAGAAAGCATTCCACATCTCTGCATGCAAGCTTCAAAAAATCAACACAAAATATAGGGATATCTCATCGCCAAGTTACAAAGTAACCATCAATACAACATACCCCATATCACATAGCTCACCATTGAAGAGGGATAATTTAATTGATAAAGTTTAAAACATAACTATAGTCATATGGATCCAAAGATTTTGATAGGGTACAATCCCTAGTTACATATCAACAATCTAAATACTCAATAATAAAGAGAAATAGTTCTAGTGGGAGTCCCAAAACTACTCCATTAGCGACAAACCAATTCATTGATTAAATAGGATCATGCAAAGGAGTATGATGGGAATATGATGTTCCTCTCTTTCCTCCAAAATGTACCATTGTCCAATGTCCATGAATCATTTGAACGCCATCTTTAGACAAGGCATCAACAATATTTTTCCTTTCCTTGTACACTTGAATGAAAGAAACTTTGATAAAACTAGCACCAACACCCTAAACCTCCTCCAACAAGGGAAGAAGTAAATAGTTTAAGTATTTTTTCTCCTTCCTCGTTCATTTAATCGCAATCAAGGAGTCACCAAAAACTTGTAAACTAGAAAGCCCCTTCTCAATAACTAGCAACATAATAAGTTTTAGAGCCATTAGCTCAATGTAATTATTGGTTCCATGCCCCAGTCCATATCTAAACTTTATGCTATGAGCTTGATTTATAAAAAGAACACCCCCTACTCCACAAACTTGAGGGTCACCTTGTGCAACTCCATCGAAATAAGCCGAAGCATCATTGTTATCCACTTCCTCTACAACAATATTCCTAGGAGGTTTGATCAACGTCATATAAGGAAAAATCCTTAAGATACTAATCCCTGGGAGGCACTAATGCAGGAGCATCGCCATCAAAGCATGTGTAGAGGACAGTTGGGTGCACTAGCACATATTTTGAAATATTTTAAATTCCTATGTTGGCATATTAATGTAATATCTGGAGAATATTTTTATTTATGAGCATCTTTATTGCCTCAAGGTTGAGTCATTGCATAAGATCGATGAGGGAATGTATTTTTCTTTGATGTCTAAGATTGCATTACAGATCTGGAGCTTTCGCTCTTATCTGTCTAACTTGAATATTTATTGTAATAAATGTTAAGTAGTTGATAGATTTTAATTTGATAAGATAGTTTAGAGTCGTTGGAGGGAAAGAACTTGAAGAGCCCTCTTGTATAAAGCATTATATTGTTGTCGAGAGAAGGTTGTTGAATCTATTGTGTAGATCACCATTGTAGTTGTTGTTGGTTCTCTAGTTGTGATGAGCTATTGAATCTATTGTATATGTTGTAGAGTGTTGAAGAACAGTGTATGAATCCATGTATGTGACTTTTGAATCAATATAACTAGAGGAGTGTTGTCCCAAATGTATGTTGTTGTTGTGTCTATATAGATGAATGAATGGTAGACTCTTTGCTTAATTGAAACTCTCTGTTATTTCCTGTTCTTGAATTTAGGAATGCATTTACATGGCTAGATGTATGAATCTGTGAGGATTGAATAAGTTTCAATCGTTTCTCTTCTACAAGGGAGTGCAAGGTGTGCATAGTGTCCGCAAGTGTGCATTGACAGAGTCTATCTCGACTCACAACTCAGAAGGGATAACGTGAACTGATATGTGAAAGGAGTGCAAAGCATCCACAAGGTGTGCGTGACTGAGTCCATTTGGATTCAGAAATCTCAGGAAAAGTAATCTGAGAGAGTTTATCCGCAAGGAGTGCGTGATCGAGTGTTTCGACTCAGAAGTTAAGGAGGAATAGTTGAAGTCGCCTATACAGTGACTGGAGTTTAGAGGAGAACATGTTTCAAGGCATGCATGGGCTGAGTTTTCGACTAAGTGTCGAAGAAAGCATTCTGAGGGACAAAGAAAGTCGAGGAAAGACAAGCTCAGGAGGGAGAGCGACGAGAGACCTTCAAAAGGGAGAATCCTTTAAGGTTTCCAAAAACCCACGAATGAAATCCGTTCTGGGGGAAGGTGGATTGTTCCAGACCGTCATATCAGGGAGAACTAAGAGAAATTTGGTCGTAAAGTGTTTCGACACTTCGTGGTTCGAAGAGTTTGGAGGTATTATCAAAGAATAATTGCGAACTCACAGAGTTGCGAAGTAATTCCAACTGTGGGCGCAAGGAGGACACGTGGCAGCGGATTAAGGAATCTGGGAATCAGAAGTCCGGAGGTTCGTGTGTGAGACGAACAAGAGTTTCGCAAAGTTGTGAAACCCAAGTTATAGTGAGGTTGTCAAAATCCAAGGAGACACGTGGCATAAATCCGAAAATCCGGAGAAGAGCGCTTTGGGAAGAGCTGAAAGTAGAGATCGTGATATTTCTGAAGCTCGAATTCGTGAAGGGTTAGCCCACGGTCATAACCCATGGTCACTTATGAGAAACAGACTAGCGTGGAGCTAGTATTCGCGGAGTTGGGTGTTGTCAAGAGCATCGAAGAGCGAAGACATGGGTAGTTTGACCCTACAGGTGACACTAAAGGGACCTGTGTGTTGAGCATTCAGGATCTATTGAAGGCCCAAAGAGCCAGTTCAACTCAGGAGTTTGAAGATCCAAGACCGGGAGGTCGCGTAGTCCCAAGGAGGGAAGCAGGTCTGCGCCATAGTGGTATCAGAGAAGATACAAAATTGATTTCTGTAGAAGGAGAATTAGATTTATATCATCGAGTGGTATCAGGCACATCATCACAATGCTTCCTAGAAGACATGTAGAGCCGCCCATAGCAAATAGAGTTATGGAAAGAGAGATGAGGAAACTCAGAGCAAGGTTGGATGCCATGGAAACAACTCAACGAAGAGCACCTGATGTTGGAGACATCAGCGATGCAGAGATTGAATAAGTTGTAGCAGAGGATGTTGCAGAAAAACACTTGTTGAAAGTGGTTGTCAAGTTTGGAGCTAGAGTAAAGATAGACGTCCCAATGTATGAAGGTAATTTAGACACTGAAGAATTGCTTGATTGGATACGGGCAATGGACAAGTATTTCGACTATGAAGATGTCGATGAAGAGAAAAAGATAAAACATGTTGTCACCAAGTTGAAAGGACATGCATCACTATGGTGGGATGAACTGCAGGCTGACGGGAGAAGAAAGGGAAAACAAAAGATCAAGAGTTGGGACAGAATGGTAGCCAAGCTTAAGGATAAATTCATACCCAAAGATTACTAGATAAATCTGTTCAAGAGGTTACAGAACCTGAGACAGAAGGGAATGAATGTGAAGGAGTACACGNAGAGAGAGAGAGAGAGAGAGAAGGAAAGGGTTCCTAGGTACATCAACGGCCTGAGATATGAAATTAAGGACGAAATCAACATGGCGATAGTTAGAATAGAAGAGGATGAGTATCAGATTGCGCTGAAAGCATAAGAGAAGTTGGCTAGGAAGCAGAGTCAACAAAACAGAGGTGGAAGCTTGAACAGAGGCAAAGGAATTTCCCATGACAAGACACCAAATCCCAATCCCAAAGGTGAGAAAGAGAAGACACATAGTCACTCTGAGAGAGGAAGAAGCTCCAGAGGAAGGCAGAGTGGTGGTCTAAACTCTTTCCCTAAAGGAAGAGGAAGAGGTAGAGGAGGTGAGATAAAGTGTTATGCCTGTGGAAAAACAGGGCACATGTCTTGGGAATGTCCCGAGAGGAAAAAAGAAGGAGGTGAAGCTCACATTTCGGAAGCACAGAAGAAAAATGTAGAGGCAAAAGGCATAGAGGATGGGAAGTCCTTGATGATGAAGGTTCTTTTGAAGCAAGAACCGGAGATTGAAAAGCCAGTGCAGATGAACAATTTGTTTAGAACATCTTGCAAGATGAAGGATAGAGTTTACAAGGTGTAATTGACAGTGGGAGCACTGGTAACTTAGTATCCACAAAGATGGTGGAGAAATTGGATTTGGAGACGACTGCACATCCGACGTCGTACAAAGGCTCATGGTTGCAGAAAGGTCACCAGGTAACAGTAACTAAAAAATTCCTTGTTGAATTTAAAATAGGTGGATATAGAGATGAAATTATGTGTGATGTGATTCCCATGGATGTATGTCATGTTTTGTTGGGAAGACCATGGCAATATGACATAAATGTCATCCATGATGGGAGAAAAATACTTACACCTTGGAGAAGAATGGTAGGACACACATGTTGTTGCCAATCAAAGAGAAGAGAGTAAAGGACAAAGCCAGCACAAGCATACTTCTCATGAGTGGGAAGGAACTCTTGAGTGAAGTTAAGAAGGAACAAGAGATTCAATTTGTTTTAGTGAGGAAGCCGAGAGTTATCCTTACAAATACTTCTGTGGAATATTTTCCTGAGGAAATTCAAGAACTGTTAGAGAATTTTGTTGACATAGTAGTGGATGAGTTTCCAAGCTCGTTCCCACCTATCAGAAGTATCGACCATCACATTGAATTGATACCAGGAGCAAGCCTACCGAACAAAGAAGCATACCGATTGACACCTCAAGAGAATGAGGAGGTGAAAAGGCAGGTTCAGGATCTGTTAGACAAAGGATTGGTTAGAGAAATCTTGAGCCCATGTGCAATGCCAACTGTATTGAGTCCAAAGAATGATGGAGGGTGGAGAATGCGTACAGACTCAAGGACCATAAATAAGATTACCATTAGGTACAGATTTCCATTACCAAGGATGGAGGACTTGATGGATTGCTTAAGTGGAACGAACTATTTTTCAAAACTAGATTTGAAAAGTGGATATCACCAGATAAGGATGAGAGAAGGTGATGAGTGGAAAACAACATTCAAGACAAATGAGGGATTGCACGAATGGCTTGTTATGTCATTTGTCTTAACAAATGCCCCAAGTACTTTTATGAGATTGATGAATGAAATGTTGAAAGATTTCATTGGTAAGTTTTTTATTGTATATTTGGATGATATATTGGTCTTCAGGAAGACTAAAGAAGAACATTTGAGACACTTGGCATTGATAATGAAGAGGTTGCAACAAGAGAAGTTGTTGATTAATTTGAAAAATTCCTCTTTCATGAAGACAGAACTCATATATTTGGGTTTTGTGATTTCTTCAAATTAATTGAAGATGGATCCATAAAAGGTGAAAGCAATTAGAGAATGGTCTTCACCCAGGAGTATATTTGAGGTAAGAAGCTTCCATGGATTGGTAAGTTTTTACCAAAAGTTCATCATAAATTTTAGCGGGATTAGTGCTCAAATGATGGATACAGTGAAGAAAAGACGCAAGTCTTTCAAGTGGAGAGAAGAGGATGAGAAGAGCTTCAATATATTGAAGGAGAAGATAACAAAACAATTGATTATGGTTTTACCGAATTTCGGAAAGACATTTCAGGTGAGATGTGATGCAAGTGGAGTTGCAATTGGAGTGGTCTTAAGCCAAGATAATAGACATGTTGCATATTTCAGTGAGAAGTTGAACGAAGCTAAAAGGAAGTGCTCCACATACGATAAATAGTTTTATGCTATAATCCAAGCTTTGAAGAAATGGAGGCACTATCTTGTACCAAAGGAGTTTGTTTTGTATAGCGATAATCAAGCTTTACAATTCATAACCAGACAGGAGAAATTAAACCAAAGACAGGCCAAGTGGATATAGTTTATGCAAAATTATGCTTTTGTCATTAAACATATTTTTGGTAATGCTAACAAGGTTGTTGATGCATTGAGTAGGAGAAGTTTGATTCTGCAAGAATTTCAAGTGAAAACCTTGGGGTTTGACCACGTTAAGGAAATATACCACAGTGATCTAGATTTCATAGAAGCATATGAAGTGTGTGTGAATCCTGTGCTCAAAGACAAAATCTAGTGAGTCGAATATCTGATTCAATATGGGTTGGTGTTCAAAGGATGCCAGTTGTGCATACCAAATTGTTTGATGAGGGAGAATTTGATGAAAGAGAAACATAGAGGAGGTCTAGCCGGACATTTTGGCCATGACAAGATGTTTGCACAGTTAAATGGTTCATATTACTGGCTAGGTATGAGGGAAGAAGTAAATAGGTTCATGAACAGATGTAAAATTTGTCAATATGCAAAAGGGAAGAGACGAAACACTGGGTTGTATCAACCATTGCCTATTCCAGAGAGGCCTTGGGATGTAATAAGCATGGATTTCGTGTTAGGATTGCCAAGAACACAAAGGGGAAGTGATTCCATATTTGTGGTAGTTGAAAGATTTTCGAAGATGGCACACTTTATCCCATGCCATAAGATGAGTGATGCAATGCATGTTGCTAACTTGTTTTTCAAAGAAGTTGTGAGACTCCATGGATTTCCCAGGAGTATTATTTCAGACAGGGACACCAAATTTGTTGGTCATTTTTGGAGGGCATTGTGGAAGAAGTTGGGAAGAGAACTATCCTTTAGTTCTGCATATCATCCTCAAATAGATGGATAGACTGAAGTAGTGAATCAAAGTTTAGGATATTTGTTGAGGAGTTTGGTCACTGAACACCATAGCCAGTGGGATCAGATTCTAGCACAAGCGGAGTTTGCATACAATGACTCAGTAAATAGAAGCACTGTGAAGATTCCATTTCAAATATTGTATGGAATCAATCCGAGGGGAGTGTCAAAGTTAAGAGACCTAGATCAGAATGAGTTTAGTAGCACTGGAGCCGAAGATTTTGCTACAGAAATGCAGAAGCTCCATGAACAAATCAAGCAGTAGTTGCAGAAGAGAAGCAATTAGTATAAGTGCATAGTTGATCAACACATAAGAAAACTTGAATTTAAAGTTGGAGATCAAGTTCTAGCACATTTAAGGAAGAAGATCTTTCTGAGGGGAACATACAATAAGCTGAAGCTGAAAAAGATAGGACCGTGCAAAATCCTGAGAAGATTTGGTGAGAATGCTTATGAGATAAAGTTGCCAGAAGATGTGGGTATATCACCCATATTCAACATTGCAAACCTGTATCCTTACAGGGGAAAAGGAGTCGAAGATCGGAAGGAGATCCAATGGAGGAAGCAAATCCCTCTAGCAGAGAAGCCGCAGATGGATCAGATCATCAATCAATGAATTGGTAAGAAGACTCGAAGGAAGACATATTTTGAGTATTTAGTAAAGTGGAAAGGACACCCAATAGAGGATTCCAGTTGGGTAAGCGAAGCGAATATTCAGAAGCATGGAAAGTCGGTGCAGGAGCTCGTGGATAGGAGTCCATGAATTTTTCATCCAGAGGAGTGTGATGCAGGAGCATCGCCAACAAAGGGCGTGCAAAGGACAGCTAGGCGCACTAACTCATATTTTGAAATATTTTGAATTCCTAAGTTGGCATATTAATGTAATATCTGGAGAAGATTTTTATTTATGAGCATATTTAATGCTTGAAGGTTGAGTCATCGCATAAAATTGATGAGGGAATGTATTTTTCTTTAATGTAGAAGATTGTAGTACAGATCTAGAGCTTTCACTCTTATTTATCTGACTCGGATATTTATTGTAATAAATGTTAAGTAGTTGATAGATTTTAATTTAATAAGATAGTCTAGAGTCATTGGAGGGAAATAACTCAAAGAGCTCTCTTGTATAAAGCATTGTATTGTTACCGAGAGAACGTTGTTGAATCTATTGTGTAGATCGCCATTGTAGTTGTTGTTGGTTCTCTAGTTGTGAGGGGCTATTGAATCTATTTTTTATGTTGTAGAGTGTTGAAGAACAATGTATAAATCCATGTATGTGACTGTTGAATCAATATAACAGAGGATTGTTGTCCCAAATGTATGTTGTTGGTGTGTCTATCTAGATGAATGAATGGTAGACTCTTTGTTTAATTGAAACTCTCTGTTATTTCTTGTTCTGGAATTTAGGAATGCATTTACATGGTTAGATGTATGAATCTGTGAGGATTGAACAAGTTTCAATTGTTTCTCTTCTACGAGCGAGTGAAAGGTGTGCATAGTGTCCACAAGTGTGCGTTGACAGAGTCTATATCAAATCACAACTCAGAAGGGATAATGTGAACTTATATGTGCAAGGAATGCAAAGCGTTAGCAAGGTGTGCGTGACTGAGTCCATTTAGATTTAGAAAGCTCAGGAAAAGTAATCTGAGAGAGTTTATCTGCAAGGAGTGCATGATCGAGTCTTTCGACTCAGAAGTTAAGGAGGAATAGTTGAAATTGCCTACAGAGTGGTTGTATTTTAGAGGAGAACCTATTGCAAGGCATGCATGGGCTGAGTTTTCGACTAAGAGTCGAAGAAAGCATTCTGAGGGATGAAGAAACTCGAGGGAAGACAAGCTCAGGAGGGAGAGCGACGAGAGACCTTCAAAGGGAGAATCCTTTAAGGTTTCCCAGAGCCCACAAACGAGATCTGTTCCTGGGGAAGGTGGATTGTTCCAGACTGTCAAATCTAGGAGAACTACGCAGAAGTTGGTCGTAAGGTGTGTCGGCACGTCATAGTTCGGAGATTCTGGAGGTATCATCAAAGTAGAATCGTGAACTCGCAGAGTCGTGAAGTAAATCCAACCGTTGACTGCAAGGAGGACACGTGGCAGTGGGTTAAGGAATCTGGGAATCAAAAGTTTGGAGGTTCGTGTGTGAGACGAACAAGAGTTTTGCAAAGTCACGAAACCCGAGTTATAGTGGGGCTATCAAAATCCAAGGAGACACACGGCATAAATCCCGAAATCCAGAGAAGAGCGCTTTGGGAAGAGATGAAAGTAGAGCTCGTGATATTTATGAAGCCTGAATACGTGAAGGGTTAGCCCACGATCATAGTCCATGGTCACTTAGGAGAAAGAGCCTAGCGTGGAGTTAGTATTCACGAAGTTGGGTGTTGTCAAGAGTGTCGAAAAGCGAAGACACAGGTAGTTCGACCCTGCAGGTGACACTAAAGGGACCCGTGTGTTGAGCATTAAGGATATATTGAAGGCCCGAAGAGTCGGTTCGGCTCAGGAGTTTGAAGATCAAAGACCGAGAGGTCGTGTATTCCCAAGGAGGGAAGGGGGTATGCGCCAGGCACCTTGAATAGGAATAAATCATCTATAATAAGATAAACTAGCATTCCTAGCTAGCCAAATACCCCAGGGTAGGATCAAAGGAAGTGTTTTGTAATCCTTCATTAGAGAGTTACCACACCCTCTTATTCCTTCCTTAATAACGCCACCAATCCACACATTTTTAACCTAGTGAAATATTTGATCTCCCTTCAAACCTGCATAGAGTATTTATAGTGCATGACAAAATGATTATTAGACTCTTCAAAGACATTACATAGAGTGCACCTATCGAGCGTTGTTATTTTCCTTTTCCGGAAATTATCCAATGTGAAGGATTTATTGTTCAGTAAAAACCACACAAAAAAATCCATCCTTTGAGTGACATTTAAATTTTCAAACTCTCTTCCACCACCACTTCCTTTTCTCCCCATTTTAACTAATAACAAGATATATGGGTTTTGGATTATAAACCACAGAGGGGATTTTTTACTAGATGAGCTTATTTACCTTCTTAATCAACTGGACATGTCTTGACTTAAGTCTTCCCACAAACCCCCCCCCCATGCATGAGCATCCTCACAAATTTAATTTCCCTGGTGAAAGCCACCCTTGACCCTAAATAGAAGTAAGATCAGGATTTGCAATCTGAGAAAGCTTAAAATATCCTTTGTCCCTCAACAAAAGAATCATTTTACCTGAAAGCATAAAATTCATACCACTACCAACCCATGGATCCTCCCCCAACGTAACACTAGCCTCATTCCCCACCTTCCACAATAAACCAGCCCCAATTAATGGGAAAGCTAAAACAACTACATTCCAAATAACATAAATCTTTTTAATCCAACCTTCAACAAAATTTAGGAAAATATATATTTTTGATGAACAACTTGACACTACACACATCTGCGTTGTATAAGCCTCCAAACAATTTTCTCTACTAAAACATTGGAAAAGTGAAATGTTTTCAAGTCCCCAACCACCAAAAGCTTTTTGAACAATTAACTTCTGTCACTTTACCCAAGTGATGCCCCTCTTCTCCATGTACCCTAGCCAAAGAAACCTAAAACTTATTCCAAAAACTCATTCCTCTCAAGTGCTCTAAAGTTCCCTTTCCCTTTGAAATCCGAGTGACATCCACTAAACTTGAGTAGCCTTTAGAACTACCTTAATCAATACAAGGCAACCACCCCTAGATAACTAGGGGTGACACATACAATACATCCTCTTCTCAAACTTGGCAATCAACCAATTCCATTCCTACTTCAAATAAACATTAGGTTTTAAAAAGAAAGCTAAATATTTCAACCCCTCATCCAAGTCAATCTACCAAAATTGAATGGTGTTTAGGTAAAGATTAGATTTCTGAATAAAGGTCCAAACAAATTTTAAATATTGAATAACTTTAATTAATATTTAAAGTAATGATAAAAAGTTTTTATTTTTTATTTTAATTAATTTATACTTCTGCAATAAATTTTTATTTTAATTAAAAATTGGATTGGTAAGTGATCCTATTCCTAAATTAAAATTAAAGATCATCAAAACAAAAGATAAAAACAAATTTTAACTCTTTTGTTAAAAAAGACTGCGTGATCTGACAATGCCTCCATGGCAGCAATGGAGGAGATTCTCCATAATAGTTTGAATGGAAAAGAAAAAAGTGATTACAACTCGGGTGACTTGTCTAGTTGCCCATTGTTGAGCAAAAGAATTAAGCCAAACCTGCAACTTTGCAAAGCTGGAGATCCCTGGAGAGCTGGGATTGGAACTCTGGAGACCTTGTTGTTTGGAGATTTTGGGAGGTAGGCATTTACTATTTATAAGTAAGAAAGCATTTACTATTTATATAAATAAGAAAACATGTAGGATATCAATGTTTAGATTGAAAAAAAAAACAAAAAATGGAATATTAATTAATTATAAAAAGGCACTATGTAGTAATTCACTATTTATATAAATAAGAAAACATTTAGGATATCAATGTTTTGAAAAAAAAAAAAGAATATTAATTAATTATAAAAAGGCATTATGTCGTAATTCAAAGCTGCAATTGTTTTTAACTTTTATGTTAATTAATATTATATCGTAATTCAAAGTTGCAATTTTTTTTAACTTTTATGTTAATTAATATTATATTAAAAATGTATTTTCAATTAAAATGTATGTTTTTCTATGTTTATGTTAATGAATTTGAACTTTTTGATTTAAAGTGTTTTTAACTTTTATGTTAATTAATATTATATCTTAATTCAAAGTTGCAATTTTTTTTAACTTTTATGTTAATTAATATTATATTAAAAATGTATTTTCCATGTATGGATTCCTCATGTTCCTAAATTATGAGAAAGGAAGAAGCGGAATGAAGCGAGGAGGAAAGCCAACGCGGCTAGGGCCGAAACCCTAGCCGCCTCCGGACTGGATTTTCGTCTATAGGAGCTCGGATCCGTCTGTAGCAGCCGATCAGAGCATCCCTCCTGCGACTTGCACGTCAGAGCGTCCCTCCTGCGATTTGCAGCGGCTAGAACGTCCCTCCTGCGATTTTCACGCGGTTTTAAGCAGCGGTTGTAGTCTTCGTCTGGAGCAGCGACTTGGGGAATATAGGGCCGCGGTTCCCGCTCGCCTGCGGCTTTGTTTGGCATGCGTTTTGGAGAAGTGGCCTCTGCGACTTGCTCCGCCTCTTGCTTGCTGGTGGTCGCCGCCTTCTACGATGGCCCCAGTTCCGGTCGCCGAGATGGAAAAAGACCCTTTGGAAGCTTTCAAAACGTTAGTCCGCTCAGCAGGACCTAAATCCAAGCCTTCTCTCTCGTCTAAGTTTGTTAAGAAGATGTAGGAGATCCCTTCTCTGGAGCTAGATCCAGAGGACCCTTGCAAGTTTGCCCTCCTTCTAGCAGAAAATGCCCTCATCGGAAAGTTTACGAGGTTATGGCCAAGCCCCAAAACAATGGAGGCATGGATGGATGATCGTTGGAAGATGCTGATACAGGGAAACGTTACTCTATACGCAGTAGGCAGGGGTTTTTTTGTCTTCAGCTTCACGAGGAAAGTGGACCGTGATTTAGTTTTCAGATCTGGTCCCTATTTCATGGGGTCGAAAGGGCTGTTCTTAGCCCCCTGGACTCTTGACTTTAACCCCAGAGCCGAGATCACAGCAGCCCCTGTTTGGGTTAGGCTGCCTCACCTTCCATTGCATCTCTGGGGGATAAGCTCTCTGGAGGACATTGGAAATAAGCTTGGGCGTTTCCTGGACAGGGCGGAGCCGAAGGGGGAACAGTTTACCTGCGCTCGTATTTGTGTTGAGGTAAATATCGAAAAAGGACTTCCGAACGCCATTAAGCTCTCCCTAGGGGAATGGTGCCACATCCAAGAGCTGGACTACGAGAAGATTCCCTTTAAGTGCCTTCGGTGCCACGCTTACGGTCATTTCGCAAAAAGCTGTCCCAAAACCTCTGAGGAGCCGGGACCAGTCAAAGAAGATGATTTTCAGCTAGTAACTAACCGACGAAGGTAGCCAAGGCGAAAGGATCCGTTAGCCCAGGCCCCAAAGGCCACCCATACGGCAGAGGCAACTCTAGAAACTAAAAACAACTTCGATGCGCTGAAGGAGGATGAAGCCCTGGATCCAGAAGCAACAACAGTTAAGGAAGACCCCCCGACAGATGAAAGCCCTCTGGATTCCACCCCCCCAGAAATAATGGCAGCAAAAGAAACTCGGACTTCAGTTCCGGAACCTTCTGCCAATGCAGGCCTGGTTGTTTCAGTCTCTGTGGAAACTTCTGAACCGGAAGACAATTCAGTTCCGTCTCCACCCCTTACCCGAGGGCGAAAGACCAATAAAGCGCGTAGAGAAAAGGAGGCTGCCTCCAACATTTCTTTAGGTTCTCAGAAAAAGTTGGACCGCTACATTAAGGGGAAATTTTCATCCCCCTCGGTTTAATGCTTTGCTTTTGTCTTCTACTATGCTCACAATTTGTGAGAATTTACTCATGTATGCAATTTTTGTCATTTTCTCGAATTAGTTCAAGAAGCAAATGGGATTGGTTTCCCAAGACATTCACAAGAAGGTTGGAAGCACTGTTAGAGGTCACCAACCTTCTTCAGATATGTAACTTTCTGATTCAGGCTTGCCAGAAAGCCGATTAATGCAACATAACCGTTCTAGTTAAAAAAAAAAAAATGTATTTTCAATTAAAATGTATGTTTTTCTATGTTTATATTAATAAATTTGAACTTTTTGATTTAAAGTGTGATTGGTCAATCTTGACAAAAAAAAACCAATGTTTAGAATTTTTTTATCAAAATATTTTTAAAAACCAAAGTAAATAAGTCAAACTCTACATATGAAATATCAAATATGTAACTTTCACCTCAAACAAGAAAAATATGAAATGACACACTGAATGAGACATTGTACAAGCTCTGTTTCAATATATATATATATATATATATATATATATATGTGTGTGTGTGTGTGTGTGTGTGTGTGTGTGTGTGTGTTAATTAATATATTTATTATTTTTAAGAACTTTAAAATCTCTATGCTCTTACTTATTTAGTAATTCTTGGTATATGCAATGTATGTACACTTTTTCATTTGTTAATATTTTTCAATTAATTAAATATTGTTGTTTTCAATGTTCAATGATTTTAATTTTGATTTTAGTGTGCATTGATTTCAGTGTTTTTATTTTCAATGTCTAATAATTTTAATTTTGATTTTAGTGTTCATGGATTTCAGTGTTTTTGTTTGATACAGAAATATAAACAGTAAAATTGAGCATCAAGATGTTTATTCTTAATGGGGGAATGAATAATGATAATATTGAGGATGTAAGAAGTCAACAACGACAACAGACTAGAAGGCAAGTAGTAAATCAAATGGAAGAACTCGTTGAAATGGAAAGGGAAGAATCAAAAAAACAAAAAAATGAGCGACAAAGATTGTGATGACAACAAATGATTAAGGATCAAAGGGAAGAACAACAAAGAAAATATCATGAAAGAAAAAGAGTAAAATAAAGACAAGATGAGGATGGAAGAGAAAATCGTAGAAGTCAACATCGAGATCGAATGAGAGTACATAAGCAAAGACAACGACGAGGTATAAATGAAGCAACGACACAAACGGGACCTCTTACTCTAACTGGTACTAGTCAAAAAATAAATGTACCAATAGAGCTATATGATGAAGGACTTCCAACAAAAACAAATGTATCGATGATTTCATACGAAGATGAAGTTATTACTCATAAGAAATTTCGTGAATGAATTGATATATTGGGTCATATTCAAATGTTCCATGTGTGTGAGGAGTCATATCTAGGCATTCAAGTGATGACTACTGCTACAGGTTCGATGTGTTCAATATGTAAAAGAGAGGGTACCCATCACAGATTTTCATCTCAAAACCATATGAATCCAGGTTTGCAACCTTTGGTACTTGCATGTCTTACACAAATTGAGGAGATGGTGATAGCACGAGCCAACCTAATTTTGCAGGTTATGCATTCAATAGGTGGGAAATACAAATATAGAGGACACACCATTTGTTTTCCTCAAGAGGTTAAAGAAGTTGCCAAAAAATTACCTCGATATATTAAAGACTTGGATTTAATGCTTGTTGTGTAAAAGAAAGGTCAACAAGGATTGTAATTATGTGTGTGTGTGTGTGTGTGTTGATCGTAATCCAATACCTCTTGAGGATCCACATGAATATGAAGATGAAGATGAAGTTTTTCCTGATTTGCAGATAGATTCTAGATAGCATGAATGGGATATCATTTCAGGGCTATATAAGAATAAATTTATAAATGCTAATGAATTTGACATGATTGGATTCAGGGATAGAGATCTTAGGGAAAATTAGAGTTCTAACTTTGTGGATGAAGAAACATCAAATCGTGCAATGAACTTCATATCCCAAAAGCGACAAGACAATTCAATTGTTACTACAAAACGTGAAATCACTTATTCATTTGAGATTTTGGGGGGGAAACAAAGAATAACATATAATACAATCCTTGAACATTATAGAGGAGGTGGTCCCAGAGAAACTTTGCATATGATTGTTCAAGGAACTATCGGTACTGGAAAGTCTTATTTAATTGGTGCTATTAAACATGCCATGGAAATCGATTCACTTCCTAATAAGAACCCCTTACTTCTTTTGGATCCTATCGGTGTTGCAGCATTCAACATATTTGCATCGACAATGCACTATGCACTTCATATAATTGTAAGGGACATGAATGATTTACAAGGGCCGCATTCGATTTCCTTGCAGGAGGAGATCAAACACGTCAAATACATCCTTATTGATGAGATGAGCTTTATAAGGAATTTTTTATTAAAAAGTATTGATGCTCGACTTTGGAAATCTTTTCCAGAACATTCAACTATTTTCTTTGGAGGGAGGTCAATTATATTAGTTGGTGACTTGGGAAAACTACCTCCAGTTATGGATAAACCTGATTATGGATGTGATGGTCATGTGAAAGAATTATAGAGATCATTCGCAAAAGTTGTGACTCTTGATACTATGTTTAGGCAAGATGGACAAAGCAATGATAAATAAATATTTTTGACATCTTATAATGAATGTCAAAGATGCAAATCCTACTTTAGAAGACTGGCAATTACTAATGACACGTATAGATAGAAAAATGGATGGTTCCACAAAGGAGTTATTTGATAAGGAAATACATTTGTTTGAAACAAATGATGATGTCAACAATCACAATAAGCGTTGTTTGAGATCATTAAATCTCTTGGTTGCACGTAATGTTGCTACAAGAGTAAGTAGTAACTATTCTATTGAATTTGATAACGAACAGTTGGACATTGATTTGCTTATTACTATTGGAGCTCGAGTGATGATTACTTATAACTTATGGACCAATGCAGAACTTGTCAATGGTGCCCTTGGGGTTGTTGAACATATTATGTATAATATTGGAATATCCCCTCCTAAACCTCCCACATATAGTTTAGTTAGATTTGATAACTATGTGGGGTTTCCATGGGATGAAGCACTCCCTCAAACTGACCATGTTATACCAATTGAAAGAGAAAAATAAAGACAAATTAAATTGACACTTTCTTGGGGACTAACAATCCATAAGTCCCAAGGATTCACATTAGATAAAGAAACTATTAATATTGGGAAGACAGAGCAGCAAGGTCTCACTTTTACTTTCATATCTCGAGTTAAAGCTCTGGATGATCTTCGATTTCAACCTCCATTTTCATTTGATCAATATAAAAATATGCTAAAGTGTGCAGGTGTATCTAAGAGAAAAGAAGAAGAAGAGAGATTGAGATCAAGAACTTTGTAATATATATGTTATTCAATATCTTCAAATATATGTTAAACTATATGTTCATCATATTACTTTGTTATTATTCACCTTTTTTATCATTCAACATTGTTGCTTTGTTATTATTTAGCTTCTTAATGATATGATGTAATATATAAGCTATTCAATATTTTCATTTTATCACTTTGTTACTATTCAACTTGAAAATGAGGTAAATTTCCTGAATTTATTTTTGTTTTGTGACATTTTTAATTATCAAATTGAAATATATACAACATCATAGATGATAATTCTTAAATATCATTTAATGAAAAAATATATACAAGATAGGGACAATCTGAAAAATGTGGACACGGTTGCACTGGTTGTGACTATAAACAACATAGACCCGTCTTAACTCTGGTTCTACGAAGCATCAAGAGAGATCAAATTTCTTGAGGTGAAAACCCTTCATTTTGCACTCTAAAATGGGTTGAGGAAGGATTTGCACCTCAAGAGATTTGATCCCTCTCGGCACTTCGTAGAAATGGAGTTAAGATGGGTGTATGTTGGTTTTAGAGCAATGATTGCCCATTTTGGTACCTACGAGTTAAGTGTTGAATCCGTTGTTAGGGCATCTTCAAGTACAGATATTACCAAGGAGGGATATGGGGGCATTAGTGGGGATTACAAACATTTTTCTCGAAAGAAAATTGTTGGTACACAGGGTTACATGCCTCCAAAATATGCTGCAAATTGTGTCATTTCTCATAATACCGATGTGTTTTCTTTTGGGGTGGTGTTGTTGGAGCATTTATCTAGGAAGGATCTTGTGAAATCACATTATGATGCAATGAAGAATGAGTACACGAGGGTGTCAATCATCGAGTCTTTGTCTTTGATTTTTTCTGGACCTAACTATTTAGGCAGATTGAGATCATGGATCGATCCTCAACTCAAATATTCTTACCATGTTGACGGTGCTGAGAAATTGTCACGACTTGCAACAATCTGTTTGGATGAAAATCCTAGCAGTAGACCTGATATGAGGCATGTAGTTGGAGAGCTATCTAAATTTTTTCTAATATCCAAGAATTGGTCGAAAAAAATGAATGCAAATAAAGCCATCCTTACTAGCACGTTTGAGGCCAGATAGTGCAGGAGACATTTTTTTCCTCATCTTTCATGGATTTCATATCTATCCTTCGTGCAAGGATAATTCATCATGTCTGGAGAATCTATGTATTACTTTAATTTGTTTTTATTATAAGACGAGTAGCCACATTGGCTCTCTCCAATTATATCTCAACATTGTCTCTCCCTGCAATGTCATTTCATATATCTTTCTTCCATGTGGCAGGAAGTGGCCATTCTAGGTTATGCATGTGAGTTATGATGCAGTCACTTCATTCAAACTCGATAATTATGCCGAACGCATTCAAACTCGATAATCATGCTAAAGGAATTCTATAGGAATAGATTTTCATCACGAAATATGTCAACCAGTTGACAAGTTTTCAAAAACCATCCCTTCAAAACTGCCCCTAGGAATTCTATAGGAGGCTTTCAAAAACTATTCCTTCAAAACTGCCCCTAGGCATTCTATAGGAGTATTTCAAAAACTATCCCTTCAAAACCGCCCCTAGGCATTTTATGGGAATAAAATTTCATCATGAAAACATGTCAACTGGTTAGCAGGTTTTGGAAAACCATCCCTTCGAAACCACCCCTACATCATCATTTTTTGTTTATGAAATGAAAACTTCAAAACCTTGGCCCACAATCAATTCAAATTATTTATTACAAGTGATACATGATATCTTTGAATTAAATCATAATATTGTTCTTACTCAGTCGAGATGTGCCCCAACTTCCTCTATTGATTTTGTCTATTTTGGAACAGTCCCCAAAAATGCAGGAGGAAGTGTGGGTTGGGCTCAACCCACCAGTTGTTCCTCCTCGAAATCCCCCCCCATCACCTTTAAACCTAGGGATTCCCACATTATCTTCACGATGGACAATCCTCTAACATATCTGTGTTTTTTGCATGTCCAAGTCCTCCCAAAACACCCGCAAGTGTTGCAGTAGAAACAATGCACCCATTTCTTCTGGGAACCATTACTTGTGTTGCATGTTTCATTCCAAGGATGACTGGTTTGACATCGATACTCATTATTCTATCAAAATCCTCTCCATCAAAGTCCATTATGCTCCCAAAATTTCTCTGTTCTCCCAGTATTCCTATGTATGTAACGTCCCCAATGTTAGGATATTTAGACACTTAGGAGCTAGTTAAGATCTACTTGGTCTAATATGTCGTTAGGTAAAAGTGTGTTTCTTTAGTATGCATTAGTATGCATTTGTAGTTATGAAATCCGACGGTCACGATATGTTCCTGACATAGAGTGATCTGACGGTTCATACTCTCATCGATCTTAATGGCCATTGATCCATGGCTTAACACCCGATTGGTCCATGATCTATATTTAAAGAGCATGGAGGGTCATTTGCCGACGATCGATTGTGAGAAACTCTCTTGTAAAATATCTATGTAATCTTTTTCTTTGCATTAATAAACTGCTCCAAGTGGCTGCGTTGGCTGGGGCCGTGGATGTTTCCCCGTAGGGGTTTTACCACGTGAAAACATCGGTGTGTTGATCTTTGATCTGGTTATGTGAGTGGTTACTGAAGGTGTTCGTCCTCTATTGGAATACCTGTGTTTTCGAACATGGTATCAGAGCATGTTTGAAGACCTGCTCCTGTTGTAGATCGAGATCGTGAAGCCGAGTTGTATCATCTCCATTTTTTGTCATTTCTGTACATTTATGGGCTGAGAGGAATGTTCCATTGCATCCAGAGAACTAATTTCATTCAAGAACACTTTTCGTTTCACTCGAAAAGGTTTTTGTTTTCCCAAGATACGGCCATTACAGTCAAATTCGGAGGTATAAACTCTGAATACGCATTTTTTTAAAAATTTTGCAAAGTTTTGATTTTATTTTGGTTTGTATTTTTTTATTTCTGGGTTGCTACTCTTTTAGATATACGTATGCTCTTTTCCCTGTGCCTTGTGCAATCTCAGCAAATCAGAAACAGATAGGAAAAGGTGCAGCTTCCAGGTAAGCTAACCGAGATCTAACCCTTGTTGTCATCGAGAAGGGAAATTTTTTTCTTGTGTGAAAAGAGTTTTTTTGGAGCATGCTCTCCAAGGACAACAACAACAACAATCCTCCTTCTGAACATTATAATATGTTTTACTAGACCATTTGGTTAAAACTTGCCTTATTAAGTAAGAGGTCTTGAGTTCAAGTTTCTCTTTTGTTACTTTTTTTGAAAAAGTTCATGCTAAAAATTGTAAAGTGCATTTCACTTCAAGTATAAAAGTGAATCACTATAAGTA
>ML783053.1:292461-309961 GCA_009831015.1 Picea engelmannii
ACTTGATCTAATATGTCGTTAGGTAAAAGTGTGTTTCTTTAGTATGCATTTGTAGTTAGGAAATACGACGGTCACGATATGTTCCCGACATAGAGTGATCTGACGGTTCATGCTCTCATCGATCTTAACGACCATTGATCTGTGGCTTAACACCCAATTGGTCCATGATCTCTATTTAAAGAGCATGGAGGATCATTTGCTGACGATCGATTGTGAGAAACTCTCTTGTAAAATCTCTCTGTAATCTTTTTCTTTGCATTAATAAACTGCTCCAAGTGGTCGCGTTGGTTGGGGCCGTGGATGTTTCCCCGTAGGGGTTTGACCACGTGAAAACATCGGTGTGTTGATATTTGATCTGGTTATGTGAGTGGTTACTGAAGGTGTTCATCCTCTGTTGGAATACCTGTGTTGTCTAACACCCAAGCACAATCGAGGGAATTTACGGTGCAGAATACACAAATGAAATTTTTGCTAACTAAATTTATTATTTTACTGCTAGCTTATTTATTGTAGCTTACAACTAGGAATTTAAACCAAATTTAAGATAATGTCTAAAACCATTTACTTGATGCATCTATAGCATGCTAAATCAACATGAATGCAGTCTAATAATTCAACAAAACAACATATAAACTATTTCCAATACACAAATTTCATGCACAACAATCAAACTCATAAATAACACAACAACACGATTAAACACTTATCGTTTATAACATACATGGAACCAAATTCTTGGGACGGACGTTCCACCCAACCATCGACTAACTATTCCAAATATCAACAATGATTCACCCCCGAGCTGAGGCTACTAATCCACAAAAGAGGGCGGTCTCTCACAATCCTCACGGCTCATAAACTCACAACCCACTGATATCTTCCTACAACTATCCTGATTTTCCACTAGCTCTTTTCCCCTTGACCTGCCCAACCCAAGGAATGTACCCCTTCATTGATCTCAGTCCCTCGGGCGTCCCATTCATTTATCGGGATCTCTTTGGCACAGGTAACCAAGATATCTTAGCTAGGAACTCAAGGGAACTCGCTACTAGGAAAAACTACCAGCAAACAACAACAAACACTTGTTTTAGTGAAACTCACCCATGAGTCCACTCTTAAGGCCTGACAACCTGGATCTTCATTTTTCTAGCTCCAATTCGCTCCAAATACTCTCCAACATTCTCTATAATTCACCCTACATGGTTGCAACAACTCCAAGCTCTCTTTCTTTCTCTCTACTTGTCTCCCATGCACAAAACTTGACTCTGTAAAACTGTTGTCCCAAACCATACAAATTTCCTCCCTTTGACTTGGTTTTCTTGACTCATACTCTTCCCCAAGATGATTGTACTCAACCCCCATATTCCCAATAAATTTTGGATGTGACCTCTCACACCCACCCTCTTACATGCACTCAATGATTGGCTTTGGGAACACTCAATCAAAAATTGGAGGGTTCATATACAAATAGCAAATTTAGGAAAATGGGTTGAATTAATATTCATGGGTAATTCACCCTTGGACCCCTCTTGGCCATTATATTAGACCCTCCCCCATCTTGTGGATTAATTCAACCCCCATCTCTTTTCCATGTCCCCTTAACAACTTGCATCACATTTTTATTATTAGAACATAGAAATCCAATTCGCATATTACATTGCTTTGGCCATAGCCACACATTATATCTACATAAGCATTAATTAAATCGGGGATTATAGTTGGGATGTTACATCCCCCCTCCCCTACAATTGTGCATCATCCTTGGTGCACTCTATTTCGATGCACATATATGAAAATTTACATACCAATACTTAGAAATGAAATTTCTGCAATTTTAATAACTCCAACAACAACATCTCTAACCATAATCTCATGTTCCTCTCAACTCACTGACTCAATGAATGCACCATATGTTTATCAAGGCTAACCCAAGGGATGTACCATTTGTTTATCAAGGCTAACCCAAGGAATGTGACATTCTTTTATCAGGGCCCCCGAAACAGTTAGCTAGGACTCTAAGATGTGGTTACAAAACTCTAGCTTCTCAAAATGGAGTCTTGCATTCCATTTATTCAAAATTATCAAAAATTTATGGGTATTCTTCCCTCATGTTTTCTTCATGCTCCATGTAGCATCTTCAGGACCGTAACAGGTCCATTGAAAGGACCAACCCTATGGACTTGTTCCTAAGAACTTTGACTTTCTAGTCCAGGATGCGTATTGGTTCCACCCGAAAATTCCCTTCGTGCTCCACCTAGATCACATTTCAATCAATTATGTGGTTAGGGTCATGCAAATATTTCTTTAATAATTATACATGAAATACATTTTTCACTCTCATGGATGAAGGCAATGCTAGCATGTATGAAATTGGCCCTATATTTTCTAATATTTCAAAAGGACCACAATATCTCGTTGCCAACTTTGGGAAACTTCCTAATCTTAGCGAACTTCTCTTTGCCTTCGATTTTAAAAACACATGTTCTCCCACTTTAAAATCTCTAATTACTCTATTCTTATCTTCATAACGTTTATGCCTATCCTAGGCAACCTTTAAATTTTGCTTTATCTTTGCCATCCATTTCCTTTAACAAACCTGGCCCAACAATTGCTTTGTTTGTTGGATTATCCCAACTCACTCGAGTGTTACATTTTCTACCATGCAATGCTTCAAACAGGCTCATTTTCAATTAATCCTGATACCCATTGTTGTAGGAAAACTAAATTAAATGAATATAATATTTCCACTTTGATGGATGGTCCATCACATACATCCTAAGCATGTCCTCAAGTATCCTATTGGTCCTCTTTATTTTCCCATTTGACTATGGATGATACATTGTAATAAGATTTATATTTGTTCCAAATCCCTTGAACAAACCTTTCCAAAAATTTGAAGTAAACTTTGGATTTATATCTGAAACTATTTCCTTAGGTACTCCATGTAGCCTAGCAACTTCTCTCATATAATTTTTTGCAATATTTGTTGCCTTGTGTGTAGTCTTCACAAGAATAAAATGTATTTCCTTAGTCAATTTATCCACCAACACCATAATGGAATCATGTTGCTTCATTGTTCTAGGCAGTGTTGTAATAAAATAAACAATGACAACTTCCCACTTCCATTTTGGAATGGGCAATGGTTGTATAAAACTTGTTGGATGCCTATGTTATGTCTTCACCTTTTGGCATTCTAGACATATGGCTATGTGATTAGCCACTTCCTTTTTCATTACTAGAAAAAAGTATTGGCTTCTTACTTCTACAATTGTTTTCTAATATCTTGGGTGCCCGACATATGACACATTATGCATTTCTTTCAGAACTACATTTTTCATCTCATTGAAATTTGGCACATATACATTTCCTTTGTATGTGAGAATTCCATCTTCTTTCAACTCATAAGAATTAAATTCCTGCTGAAGCCTGAAAATTACCTTGTTGTAATATCATTTTTTTTCACATATTTCTGATCTGAATTTGTTGTTGCAATCATTTGATTTTTCAGACCATTCTTGTACATTCTAATCGCTGAAATATGCTTCTCATGTGCCCTCCTATTGAGTGCAACGGCCACTTGATTTTCTTTTCCCTTTATATGCTTAATTTCAAAGTCATATTCACCTAGAAATTCCAGTCATCTAGTTTGTCTGGCATTTAGTGTTGGTTGTCCAAACAAATGTTTAAGACCACAGTAATTTGTCCTTGGCTCAAATTTATTACCCATGAGGTAATTCCTCCACCTTTTTAATGCATGTACAATTTTTTCTAACTCTATATCATGGGTGGCATAATTTTTTTCATGTTTTTTTAGTTTTCTGGATTCATAGCATATCACATGATCCTTTTGATTAAGGAATCCATCGAGCCCTTCCTTGCATGCATCGATGCACACAAAAAAATATTCATCTTGATCTGCAATGTTCAATATTTTTGCACTTGTTAAAATTTCCTTCAACTGTTGAAAACTTTCTTCACACTTGGGTGTCCATTCAAACTTCACTCACTTCTTTTGCAAAGAAGTGATTGGACTTGCAATTTTTGAAAATCCATTTATGAATCTTCGGTAATAATCGACAAGACCCATGACTGATCTTACCTCTGTCACGTTCTTTTGTGTTTTCCATCCTCTAATGGCCTATATCTTCTCAGGATCGACTTATATCCTTGTTGTTGATATTATATGTGCCCCAACTAGTGAAACTTCTTTTGATAAAAGATGCACTTACTCAACTTAGTATACAATTTATGTTGTCTTAAAACTTGCAATACCATTCTTAAATGTTGTTCATGTTCCTCTTCTGATTTAGAATAGACGAGTATATCATCTAGGAACACAATCACAAACTTATCCAGGTACTCCCGGAACACTCCATCCATCAGGCACATAAATATTGTTGAGGCATTCGATCATCAAAATGGCACTACCATGAATTTATAATGCCCATATCTTGTCTTGAATGTTATCTTGTTGTTGTATTCTTCTTTTATTCTTACTTGATGATTTCTTGATCTCAATTCAATCTTGGAAAATATTCTTGCACCTTTCAGCTAATCAAACAAATCATCAATTCTTGGTAAATGACATTTGTTCTTTATTGTGACCTTATTAATTTGTCTTAATTTAATACACAAACTTAAGGTTCCGTATTTATTTTCTACAAATAGCATCGGGGCTCCCCAAGGTGACACACTTGAGTGTATATACCCCTTCTTTAACAATTATTCAAGTTGCATCTGCAACTCCTTCAATTTTGGTGTCCCGATTCTGTAAGGTGTCTTGGAAACTAGGGCAGCACGTGGCACCAAATCAATAGAGAAATCAATGTCTCTCTTTGGTGGAAATCCATGTATTTCCATAAATACATCTTCAAAATCCCTTAAGACTAGATGGTCTCCAATGCTTTCCACTTTGTCTTTGGCTGCCTCTTCCATATGGGCTGCAAAATTCCGACATCCCTTCTTGAAACTCTTCTTTAGCTACATAGTTGACATCTCTCTAACAACTATAGCTCTTGGAATGCCTTGAATATTTCCTTGCTTCCCTTATTCATCAAGACATGTGATTGTCTTGTTGTAATAGTCTAGAACAACATGGTTTTTTTCCAACCAATCCATGCCAATTAGACAATCATATGAACACAATGGTATGATGTTTATATCCACCTTTGTGTTGATTCCATTCATGTCTATTTGACAATCTTTAACCAACTCATTGATCTTCCTCTTAGCCTCGGTGGCTAACTAAACTAACCAAGATTTCTTATGCTTACTTCTTTGCAAGTGAAATCTTTCAACAATGTTAGCATTTATGTAACTATGGCTAGCTCCATAATCAATTAAAATTGTTATGGGATGGTTATCAATCTTACCTTCCACTTCGATCATGGGGGATTGATATTTTGCGTTCTTGTTGTCCAAGGCTGCATAAATCCTTAGCGTGTTTCCTCCCATTTCTTCCACTATTTCAGCCTCTTGAATGTTGTGGAAAGTCCTCATTCTTTATCCTTTGTGAGGGCAGCCCCTATATAAATTATTTCCCTCACATCCCCAACATTGTACCGGTTTTTTCCTTGGCCTTTTCTCAAATGAATCTACACTCTTGTGTTCATTTTGGGTTGACTGGCCTTGTTGATTTACGTGGAAATTGTTTTTGAAAAAGGGTGGCCTAAAACCTTTATACCTTTGATCCTTTTTCCCTTTCATCTGGTCATTCCAAGCCTTTTGGAACGTTGGCCTTCCTTTTCTATGCTCATAAAGATGCCTTGCTCTCCTTATGGTTTCTTCCAAGGTATTGGGGTTGTCATATTGAATCTTAACACTATAGAAGGAGGGTAACCCACTTAGAAAACCCTTGGATTTTGACCTTCTCATCCTTGATGAAGTCAATATATTTCAACAATTCAAAGAAACTTTTCTCATATTCCTCCATTGTCATGGTCCCCAACTTGAGTTAAAATAACTCTTTCATCTTCCTTTCATAGCAATGCTCGGATAAATATTTCTCTTGGAAATATTCTTTGAACTGCCTCCATGAGCTTCTCTTCTCATCAAGGTTCTTGGCTTGATTAAGTTGATCCCACCACATGGTTGTATTTCCTTGCAAGTGGTAGGTGGAAATTCCATCTTCTACCCGGGAGGGATAATCATGCAGCTGAAAATATTTCTTCATTTCCAACAGTCGGGCCCTGACCTCTTCTCCCTTCCTGTGCTCACTATTGAAAGTGGGTGGCTTGATTTTCTCGAGTTCACCCTGCAATATGTTTGCCTTGAGCCTTCTTATTTTCCTTCAAATAGGAGAAACACTTGGGCTTCTCCCTGGCCTTGAACTTGCATGAGTTCTTCTAGTAGAATTGTTTGGAGAATGATAGATCATGTTCATGCTTCTTGACTTCCTATCATTTCCATGATCATCCCTTTTGTTATGGGATCTTGATGCTGACATTTTTCTAGCACTATTTGTTTGCTCAGTGCGAGAGTCCTTGTTAACTTGATTATGCAACATTTTTAAGCTTTGAAGTATCTCTTCTTGAGCCTTCATAAATCGTTCACTATCATCTCTTATGCTCTACACTTCCCTATGTAGGATTCTCATAATGACAGGTTCCTTCCTATCCCTTCTTCCATTTGACATTGTCTCAGCATTCCCCATGCTGACATACAAACCTCTGACCTCTTCCTCATGGTTGTAAGATCCCTGAGCATCATCCATAAATCCATTCCTCATATAATAACTAAAGTTTCTTTTTGTACCTCTAATTTTGCAAGAAATGTGCATGTAATAATAACTATTAGAACATGCACGATATAAAACATTTCATCCATTAGTATACATGTTATTTATTCATCAATTTATGAAGGAAAATTTACACCAATTAAAATTATGATTCCCTTTATGTATTCAATTTATGAAGGAAAATTTGCACCAATTAAAATTATGATTCCCTTTATGTATTCCTCTCTGAAATAGTTTTCCAACGGCTGTACCCATGCCTCAATCCGAGTTCTACGTGAAACGTTACAACATTTACATGCTGCAATTTCCACTATTTTACTGCTACAGAAATATATTTATCAATTTATGAGGATTTTCATTGCTCAATTCACAATTTTGGGTGTACATATGTCTTCTACTCCTTGAGACCTTTCCAACGACTATTTTTTTCTCAAATCCGAGCTTCAAGCTAAAAGTTATGGTCCAGAGAAGTTTAGGTTGTTTTACACAATTTACCCATGTATGCTACAAGTGTCTTATTTCTTTTCCAACACATTTTCAGGTAACCATAACCCAAATATGACTCCACCATTGGCTTCTATGGGTCATAAGATTTCCATTGACGGCTCATGTGCCCCAATCGGACTTCTAAGCATGGAGTTATGCCATCTGGAATTAAAATTGGTGCCAAGATTTTACCCTCACTATTTTGGCTATAACTTTCTCATACGAGCTCTATTTTGCAAACCACTTAGATCATTGGATAGCTCTCTCTGAGTTATTTTATATGATATGTAGAGACAAAGTGTACCTTGATACATTGTGTTCTTCTGGGTTTTTATTGGATAAAAGCGTCATTTAGGGCCTCAAAAATGACCTACAAGTTAATGACCTTCAAAAACTACAAAATTCGCAAAAAACTGACAGTTTTACTACTATAACAACCCTATAAATCGAAATTGTTGATCTCAAATCAAGAGAAATGGTAACCATTGATTTGACTCTATCATTCATCGATGATTAACACTTTCCTTTGGACACGTGCGACACTTTTCCTGATTTGTCAACACGACTGTCGAGCATCGACCCAATTCCCTGACGCCCGATTTGCACATACCTCCAAACCAACCGACCCAACCGTTAGTCGTTGGTGATATTCATTGGAGAATTCGACCATCTGCTGTCAATAATTTCTCTTTCCAAATTTCCATACTTAGAAATTTTCAACCAAAAACCACGACGAATCTAAGTCGTCAATCCATTCCAATTCCTGAACTACCGAAATTAATGACGGTCATTGATTTACTCAACCTTTCAAATGACCAATACCCTACGAATTTTTAAATTTATTATAGCGAATCATGGTCGTCGATCTCAAGATCAAAAGAGATCTCGACCGTCGATTCACCAAACTGCTAGTATCTCTACACACGACCATTAAAACTTGAATTTTGACCATTCTAGATTGAATTTTGATCTACAATTTCACCACTCTTCTCCATTAACCTTCTTAAACATTCTCGAGTCATTCAAACTCATATTTTTCCCATGGATTTGGGGATTTCACAGACAAAATATGCAATAGAGAATTTCACCAATTCGTTTTGGTTTGATCTCATCTAAGCTTGATTTTTTAAATAGACGCTCTGATACCATAATGTAACGTCCCCCATCCCAACCGAGGGACATTACGGTTCAGAATACACATAAAAATAAAACTTATGCTAACTAAATTAATTATTTTACTGCTAGTTGATTTCTTGTAGCTTACAACTACGAATTTAAACCAAATTTAAGCTAATGTCTAAAACCATTCACTTGATGCATCTATAGCATGCTAAATTACCATGAATGCAGTCTAATAATTCAGCACAACAATATATAAACTATTTCCAATACACAGATTTCATGCACAACAATTAAACTCATAAATAACATAGCAACAAGATTAAACACTTATCTTTTATAACGGACATGGAACCAGTTGCTTGGGACAGACGTTCCACCCAACCATAGACTGATTTATCCAAATATCAACAACTAGTCACCCTCGAGCTGAGGATAATAATCCACAAAAGAGAATGGTCTCTCACAGTCCACTCACAACTCATAAACTCACAACCCATTGATATATTCCTACAACTATCATGATTTTCCACTAGTTGTCTTCCTCTTGACCTGCCCAACCCAAGGAATGTACCACTGCACTGATATCATCCCCTCGGGCATCCCATTTGTTTATCAAGGTCTCTCTGGCACATGTAACCAGGAATCTCTCAGTTGGGAACTCAAGGGAACTCGCTACTAGGAAAAATTATCAGCAAACAACAACAAACACTTGTTGTTTTAGTGCAACTCGCCCAGGAGTTCACTCTTCGGGCTTGAAAACCTATCTCTTCATTTTTCCAGCTCCAATTCACTCCAACATGCTCTAGAATTCACCCTCCATGGTTGCACCATCTCTAAACCCTCTTTCTTGCTCTCTACTTTCCTCCCATGCACAAAACTTGATTATGTAAAATTGTTGTCCCAAACCATACGAATTTCCTCCCTTTGGCTTGCTTTTCTTAACTCGCACTCTTTCCCAAGTTGATCATACTCAAGCCCCATCTGCCCAATAACTTTGGGATGTGACCACTCACACCCACCCTCTTACATGCATTCGATGATTGGCTTTGGGAACAATTAATCAGAAATTGGAGGGTTCAGATACAAATAGCAAATTTAGGAAAACGGGTTGGATTAATATTCATGGGTAATTCCCCCTTGGACCCCACTTGGCCATTATCCTAGACCCTCCCCCCTCTTTTGGATTAATTTATCCCCCATCTCTTGTTTATGTCCCCTTAGAAACTTGCATCACATTTTTTATTATTAAAACATAGAAATGTAATTCACATATTGCATCGCTTTGGTCGTAGCCACACATTATATCAACATAAGCATTAATTAAATCAGGGATTAGAGTGGGGATGTTACAGTGTACATGATATCCAATTTTCCTCGTGCACCTTCTGTAATAATTTCTATCGAGATTCAACCTCATGAATGGCTCTATTGGTATTCCCCCACCCGCCTCCTATTGTTTTCTTTCCTCGTGCCATTGTTATTATTATGTTGTGGGTTCGTCTCTTGACGACACCACAACAAGAATTGAAACAAGAGAATTCCATTGATAAGACAACAAGAATTGAAACAGGAGAATACCATTGATAAGAGAACAAGAAAATCTACTTTCCTGGGGAAAAAATGCTTTGTTTGAGTTTCTCTCTTTTCATTTTCTTTTTATAAACTGGCTTTGTTTGAGTTTCTCTCTTTTCATTTTATTTTTATAAATTGGCTTCTTCTTCTTTGGAGGTAATGTTTTTTGTGCATACATGTACAAGACATAATTACCCACTGCAAAAACGAGCAACACTCCAACCACAACCAAAAGAACAATCAATCATGGATTGAATCCCATGCCAGCAACATTCATAAGCAATATTTCTTGCACATTCCATAAAGGGACTCACAAGCTAGCAAGAATACAAGTAGTCTTAAGATAGGAAATGATAACTTTAATTATTTTTAAGACTTAGCAATAAGAAGATAGAAAATAACCTACACAAATAGATGATGCAAATTGTTCTAGGACTTATAAAAAACTAAGAGAAAACTTTCAAACCTACATTATAGTTTCAAACATAATGTCCAACAAACTTTGAGAATGGTAGTTTTTTTATTTGTGAATGTTTTAGCTATTATGAGAGAGCTTGTTACTCCTAAACAACAACTATAGATATTCACAATATTTTACAATAGATTAAACTAATAGAAAATGAACCCAATTTCATTAAACAAGTCAATTATGTTTGGGATTTCCCTGCAAAGCATTTATGGAAGGGATTCATCTACAACTGTAATATTAAAATTCATATTTAACTGTAATATTGATATCAATATTTATTAAATGTATTCCCGGTAACCCTGAAAACCTAGAAAACTAATAATTTACTCCAAATTTGTCGACGACCTCGCAATCCCTCTGCAATTGGACCAAATTTTGATGAAATTGCAGAGATTACGATGGCCTGCAATGAAAAAACCTCGAAGATGATCTCCATTGTAAATATAATCTCAAGAATGTGATTTTTACTTTGTGAATGTGAATCGATAGGGTTAGCAAAACAATTGAAACGACCTTAAAAGAGAGGAAACTTAAATCAAAAGTCTAAAAAAAAACATAAGAAAAATCAAAGCGCATTGATTGGAGTCGAACCCAGGTTTCTCACTAGCCAAAACACAAAGGATCACAATAAGCGAGAAAGGATCACTGCGAGAAAAGTTGTGCACTGTCAGCAAGAAGGGTCGTCGTGGAACAGTAAAGACAAGGAAAACTGGAAGAATAGTTGAAGCGTCCATAGTCGAAGTCGATTAGAGAGGATTGAGTCCCAGTCTACAAGAAACCAACGAAAAATCCACCTGCAAGGAAACGTGGAGAAGCGACGAAGGCATTATTTTATTTTAATTAAAAGAGGAATGCGTTTTATTTTAATTTTTCAAGGATGACTTAAGTTTTATTTTGGCATTTATAAAGCAATAAAACGAAGTGTTTTATTTTTTGAAAGAGGTTGTATAAAAATAAGTCTTTAATTTTAATTTTAAAGGAGGATAAAGAGAAATGTTTCATTATAATTTAAAAGGGCGTGCAAAGGCAAGACATGTATTTTTTTGTGTGAAATAATCATGTGATTTTAAAAGATTGTGTAAAGACAAGAAAAGGGCACGATGGGTGAGGAACTAAGTCGAGCCACGTGGAGGTGGAGTGTGACTTCGAATATTGTGTGGCCTTGAAGAGGTTGAATCGATTTGGATCGAAATCGAATTGGTGTGAAAAGGAAAGAAGAAATATCATGTATTTTTATGGAGAAACGAAAGAATTCGGTCTGCAGTACCATCCACGGAGTCTGCAGGGCAAGAAGAATCGCTTGTTGGCAAGAAAATCATTGCCATACAGTGAACAAGAAGCATGAAGTGAAGCAAAAAGAAAATCGAGGAATCACTGGGTGAAAAGATCCCAAGTGAAAAAAGGTTAGTCATCGAAGAAGGAAGGTCTCCAGCAATGAGATTGAGGATTTTTGTGGTTCGTTGAAGAAGACGTAGAGACATGCACAAAGACTGAATGCAATTTTTGTTTTTGTTTTTAATCACCAACGGATATAAGAACCCACAATGAAACAATGGAGAGAAGGCATTGGCAAGATATCGCATGGGAAATGGAGCAAGATGACTACTCAGACATGAAATGTTGTAATGAGGGGTGCATGATCGGTTGTACCCAACACCCCAGACAGTTTTGGTCATATTTGTAAAAGGCTAGCCATAGGAAAGTTATCTCCCCAAGTTTGTTGTAAGCCCTATTATTCAGGCATACAGGTAGCATCGTAGCTCATGGTGTATCTCTCTCATGCATAGAGAGGATGTGGCATCAAGTTGTGGAATGAACCACTAGAGTATGTATGAGGGTGTCAGGTGCACTCATATGCGGAATGAACCACTAGAGTATGTATGAGGGTGTCAGGTGCACTCATATGCTAGCTTGATGTTGAATCAGACAAATTGAATCTTTGATTAAAGAGGGGAATGTGAGATGTTGTAATATCAGAATGTGAGATGGTTAGGGCCAAATTATGATTAAGGGGGAGTCTAATGTATTTTAAATCATTGAAGATAAATCTCATAGTGAAAGTCCAAGAGAAGTTGATGATAGTTTTATTTATTGTTATTGACGGATGTAATTGAGGGGAATGTTAAGGAAAATGAGATAATTACATCCTTAAATAATCTATCTACGGTTACAAAGAGTTAATTAGTTAAACTAACCCCCTGTAACTTCTTTATAACTATTTATAACTATATTGTTTTCTTTTAATATACTACAGTTCAATAGTGTTGTGTGTTTCCATCCAAACCAATTCGTTTCTACGTATACTTTTACACTATCAAAATACCGAAGGCAGCGACATGGAACTATAAACATTCAAATCAGATTTCCATCTTTATTGCACCAGAAGACCATGACGTTAATTAACTATTTTAGATTCATATACAAAGTTTTCAAAACTAAAGGTGTGATTTTCCTAGCTTTCTAAGTGAACTAAAGTTTTCAAAATTAGATTTGCGAATCTTTTGGTACAAGCCAGTTCTATCTCATAATTTATTTTGATAATATAAAGTTTTGAAAATTACGTATGTCATTTTCGTAGCAATCTTCACTCCGCTACACTCGAATTACACTATGAATCTTCACTCTACTACACTCGAATTACACTATGAGTAGCAAAAGTTTTGTTAAAGGGTATGGAGTTCTATCTCATAAGAGTAGGAATGAAATTTTAATAATATAAAAATACTAAGAAAAAGAGCTTAAAACATTATATAAATTATTATAGTAGGTATGAAATTTTAATAATATAAAAATATTAAGAAAAACAGCTTAAAACATTATATAAATTATTATAAGTTAAAAATAAAGATGATAATGATAAATAAAGGGGAAAAAAAATAATTTAAAATATTATATAAATAATTATAAGTTAATAGACCTGGATTTCAATAATGAATGAAGAGAAAGTTATCATGTAAATTTAAAATTTTAGATTTTCAAATTAATTATATAAAATTGAAAAAAATAATAGCAAAAATAATCTTTTATATAAATTGTTAATATGATTTTAAATATATAATATTTTTATAAAAATTATTGAGATAGGAATTAAATAATATTATTAATTATATTAGAAGATTGAATGGATATATGAAATATCAAAGTTAGATTTAGTGGTGTAATTTTAGGATTAGAATTATAGATTTGATTTATTCAATTCAACTTTGTTGTACATTTCAATGGATCTTCCCAAAAAAACTAATTCCAAGTTTTTAAGATGCAAAATTGATTTTTCAAATTTGCAAGTATGCTACACTTTATTAGAGAAAGTGTTTTTTAGTTTTTACATCTCCATTTTCGCAAACTAGATATAATATTTCCTCTCATGATTTTTTGGGTTGTTTCCATATTTTTGTTATACATCTCAACCCATGTGAGTTGTGAGTTGGTTCTTCCTTGTGATATTACTTGTTTTTCATGGCATTGGATGTTAAGCTTCAATATGTTTTGCACTTTGATCTCCCTATATTCATTGAAGTTGTCTATGCAATATTGTTACTTTTATTGGCATGTTTTCTTCATTTTCCCTTCATATAACACTCTTGTAGATCACTTTTTAGTGTCTCGTTATCTCTTTGATCATCTTTTTTGTTCTATATCTTACTCTCAAACAATTTTATGTAGTGCCAGCTCCATGTTTTATTCCTCCTTTTTAATTCATCTTGATAATTGATTTTGATTGTAATCCTATGATTGTCATTTTCTCTATGTGCAGATTATTGATTTGGGTGTCTTTAATTCTATTAGATATAGCCATATTTAAGCTCACACAAGTAATATCACAACTAAGAGCCAACTCATGTAAGTTGAGAAGTGAAATAGATAAATGTGAACAACCAAAAAAAAATAGTGAGAAGAAAGGTTATGCAAATCACTAAAAATAAAGAGATAGAAATTAAACAACACTTTCTCCTACATTATGCAACATACTCATAAATCAATGAAAAATCTAACAAAACTATAATAAAAAATATAACATAACTAAAAAAATAACAAAAAATAAACAAATATTGGAACTAAAATCAATGGTGTAGATAACATTTAATGCAAAGAAAAGGAAATAAACTCACTTGAATAAGCCAGATCTATGATTCTCTTCTTACTATCACACCATTAATATATTTCTCCTCTAACTATCACATCATTAAATATATTTAATAAAAAAGAGATTTTGTTACTAATTCACTTGTTTGTTGTTTGTTATCTAAATAAGATAAAAAAAAAAATACTATGTGTCATCTATTTATCTACACCTATTACTAAATTCATTTTTTTTGCTACACTTGTTTGTTATCTAAATAAGAAAAAAAAAAAAAAAAAACAATTATGTGTCATCTATTTATCTACATCTATTACTAAATTCTTTTTTTTCTAATAGCAAGAGGCACATCATTAGAAGATTCTAAGAAGTTAAGTATGAATCTTAAATTCAGAAGTGCATGGAAATTTGATGAAGCGGGTAAAGGATACATTTTCCATTCCTTATTTTTTATTGAAAGATGGAGAAACGTAAAAACAGTCTCCACTGGCAACAAATGATAGTTGCCATAAACACAAGTTTATCTGTATCAATTACTATTACTTCGAGGGTATTACTATTGCTTTGATGGTTTCAAATTTGATTGAAACTCTTACAAAATGCAAAACATTTAGATAGGATATTAACAAAGAAGGAAGGATTTTTATGTTAGGTGTGTTAGTGATTTTTTTTTGCAATATTATGATTAATTGTATATAGGTTGATTATGATTGTTTATTTTCATAGATTTTTTTTTTTTTTTTCATAAATTTATATTATGATTGTTTAATTTTTTATATTTTGTTATTGATTTTTTCATAAAATTTAATATTTATTATTATTATTATTATTATTATTATTATTATTATTATTATTGCATAAATTTGTTTTATGATGATTTGAAATAATTTTAGTGAAAAAGTTTTATATATCTAAATATAGTAATTCATTTTTAACATTTATAGTTAAATTATTTCCTATTTTATAGGATCAAATGTGGCCCCAACTAAAAAAGTTGGTCAAGTGTATAAAATACTAAGTAGGATGTTCTGAAAAAAAACACATGTAATAAGTAAAGGTGTTTTCACTTATAATTTGTCTATGTTATATTTTTTTTGAAAATCTTATTCATATTTTCAAAATAAGGAATATAAATATTATTATTAATTTTACATGTGACACAAGCTAAGATGAATATAATCTCTTTAATACTTTCAAAATTGTTAGTTTTGTTTGCTTCTCCTCAAGGCAAGAAATCACAAAACTCAAGGAAATAAATAAAATGTAATCACCCAAATCAAAAGAGATTGTTAGTTGAGGCTTAATGAGGTGTAAGATCATTTTAATTACAATATATTCATGATTCCAATTAACAACATTAAAATAAAAACTTCCTTCAAATTACTTGAACGTTCTCATTCGCCCATTTAAAAAATATAATATATTTTTATATTATTGTAAATTATCAATAAAAACTTAATGAGATGTAAAATCATTTAATTACAATATATTCATGATTCCAATTAACAACATTAAAATGAAAACTTCCTTTAAATTACTAAACATTCTTATTCACTCATTTAAAAAATATTGTTATATTATTATTCACTTACTACTGAACAACATTCACTTACTGAACAACGACCCATTGTTTTTCCAGCAGAAAAATTCCTCGATCATATTTAACCACCCATTGTTAAATATTAGTTGTTTAATATAAGTCCTGAAGAAAGGTTGGGGTGTTATTATTTATTCTATATCATGTGCATCTGGAAGAGAACCTCGATTGAAGTACGAGACGTTTTCTTTTTCTTTTGTGTTTATTTTAGTATTATAGGATACCACAACGCTGGTGTATACAGACATACTTAAATTTCTACCTTTTGTGTTCAAGTGTTTTGAGTTTTTTCTTTTTATCTTTTCATTTATAGTTACTTTATGGTATGATTTATATAATATTTTTAATTGTATGTTTGATTGAGATTATAATCTATAATTAATATTAATTAATTATAAATTTTAATTTTAATATATATATATATATATATATATATATATATATAATATTTTTATTGTATATTTGATTGAGATTATAATCTATATATTAATATTAATTAATTATAATTTTTTATTTTAATAAAAATATAAGTTATATATATATAATTTATATAATATTTTTATTGTATGTTTTATTGGAAAGTTTATTATGAGTTTGAAAACAATTCAAAATAAGTTGATTTTTGGAGTTGGGATAAGAAGAAACTCTTTTTTGAGACTCTTGTTACAAAGATAGAGCAAATACAAAAGAATTTTATAACCTATAATCTCAAAATTAAAGGAAATACGCTCTATCCCATCCTCATCTTAGAAACAAGCATCTCCCCCATTGAAAGTATGGCTATGACTAAATACCTAATGTATAAGAACAAGTTAAACCACATGAAAGACAAGAGGCTACCTAAAATTGCTTCAAAATCAAGTCATAACCACCATTGAATCAAGCTAGGATGGCATAATCAAGCGAGGATGGCATAAAGACTCTTGGCTAAACTATTGGGGAATCATGGAAGAAAACATTTTGCATATTAAAAAAAGAAAATTAAGGTATTATAAAGATGTAATCAACCCTAATCTAGAAGATCAAAATTATCTATCTGTTTTGCCAAGTGTAAAGAAAAAAATAAACATTGCTAAGATAAGAACAAATTCTGAGGAGGTCCATAGTGAAAATGGGCATTGGTTAATTCCTAAAATGTCATGGGATGAAAGAGTGTGTCACATTTGTGACACTAAGAAGGTTGAAGATGAAAAGCACTTCTCTTAAATTGTCGAGTCTATACTCATATTAGATCTCATTTTCAAAATATTTATCACACTACCAACCTTCCTCACCTCTTAACTCAACAAAAGTACGGTGATCTTGGAAAGCTTCTCTTAATGTTTTTCTAGCATAGAAACAAAATTCTAAAGAATCACAAGTAATCACTTACCCTCTTAAGATCCGATAAACCAATTCGATCTTAGTAGTAGACGTTAATTATCATCATCTATATTAATA
>ML783053.1:314068-350707 GCA_009831015.1 Picea engelmannii
TTTTTTGGTAATATAGGGATCATCATGGAACGAAGTTCAATGTTTCTCAAACAAAATATGTAGAACTCGAATAGATCTTTCCAACGAGCTATCAAGCACCCCAAATGGAGATCGTATGCAAAAGTTACGCCCCTGGGAAGTTGACGTATCAACTACCCCCATCGGGGCCCGCAAACCTTTTGGATTTTCATCTTCCAGGGTTAGGGTTTTGGATTTTACTTGTGTTAAAAAGGCCCTTAGAGCCTCATTGTAAAAATAATATTCTTTTTAATGTGAGTATCCATCACATTTCTTCTCAGAGATAAGATGCCACCATTCTAGCGAGTCTTTCACTCTGTACTTTTACAGTCTCTGTACATTTATTTCATTAATAGAAATCGTGTATTATTGTATATTTGTGACTCTTGTTTTATTTCCACTATATCTCTGTTATATTTTTGTCTCTCTTGCAATATCTCTAAATATTTATGTGTTATATCTCTGCTCTCATTTCGTGCCAAAAATAATCTGAATCAATGCTTGGTGGACTTAGCCCAACGTTTGAGTGAACCACATGAAATCCATGTGTTCCTTATATTTGTGATTGTTAATTATCATTGTGACTTGTGTTTTCCGCATTTGCAATTCTAACAAGTGGTATCAGAGCTAGTTGGAGGAGCTTCAAATTCTTGGAGGAACCGCAAAAGTGAAATATGTGTGAGGTGCGTTTATTTATACATTGCCACAGGTCCCTCCTCTGGAAGGGTGCGACGACATACTACTCATGAAAACGTGGAATTTCCGCACTCCCACTGTGTATTACAATGCAAATACTCCTCTTAAATTAATTACGATCGTCGCACTCCAAGAGTATCGGGAGGTGCGAAGACCTTTGAGATCATCGCACTCCAATGGAAGCATGAGGTGCAGCAAATCCCTTTGGTAAATCAAAAATTACGACTCCTCTTTGGTAAATATCCGCATGTATTTTCTTTGGAATATTCGCACTTGGTTTTTTTAATTGGATTTCCTTTTAATAAAGGTGAACAAGTCGCGTGGAGAGGTATAAAAGAAATTACTATTTGGAATATAGTATAAAGTGAATTAAAAAAGGTTAATTATATTTTTAAAATAAAAGGTGGGTTTGGTAAAAGGATTTTTTAATTAAACCTTTTATTTAACACTTTCAGTTAATATTATTATTCCTCCACAATTTTTTTTTCAAAAGGCCTTGGGTTTTATAAGCAATGGGTATTAGGATATTTTGTGTGCTAATGGCTAAGATGAAAGGTCGAAGTTTGAAGTTGAAAAGTTCAGCGGTAAAAACAACTTTGAGCTTTGGAAGCTTAAGATGTGGGATTTAGTGGTGCAATAAGGGTTGCAAAAAGCATTGGCAAGAAATTCAAAGAAACCAACAGCCATGACGGAATGAGAATGAGAATATTTGGATGCGAAAGCTCTCAGTACCATTCGTTTATGTCTGGTGGATGAGGTTTTGTTTAATATCGTAGGAGAGGATACAACATCAAGCTTATGGAGCAAGTTGGAAAGTCTATATATGATGAAGTCCTTGATGAGCATAATCTACTTGAAGAGACAGTTGTGTAGTTTGTGGATGAAAGAAGGTACAAAAATTGTTGACCACTTAAATACCTTCAATACCCTTATAGTTCAATTGACTAGTATGGAATTTAAATTCGAAGATGAAGATAAGGCTATTACACTATTTTGTTCGTTGTCTGAATATTGGGATAATCTAGTCACCTCTAGTAGCTTTAGCTCAACTGAAGTTTTAGATTATGACTCTGTTGTGGGAGCTTTGTTGGCTGAGGAGATGAGGAGAAAATCTAGTAAAGAAACCTCAACTTCAAAGGCGATGTTGGTCAGAGGTCGAACTAAAGAGAAGAATGAGAGAATTTTTTCTCGATCTAAGTCAAGACACAGAAAGGGTAAAGCAAAATGTTGGGACTGTGGCAAAACAGGACATCTCAAGAAATATTGTTGGAAGAGAAAGGAATCCGAGGAAAACTCTAAGAAGGAAGAAAATTTGGCTGTAAAAAATTCAGATATGACTGATCATGTTTTATCTGTTTCTAGTAATTTACAATATCAAGAAGAATGGCAGTTAGATTCAGGTGCCTCCCACCACATGTGCTCACATAGAAATTGGTTCATTTCCTACCAATCTGTTGATGAGGGTGTAGTGTTTATGGGAAATGGTATTCCCTGTAAAACTATTGGGGTTGGAAGTATTAGAATCGGGATGTTCGATGGTATTGTTAGAGAATTAACGGATGTTAGATATGTACTTGAGCTTAAATCAAATTTGATTTCATTAGGAGTGTTGGATTCTTGTGGATATAAGTATACAGGTCAAGGTGGAGCTCTCACATTGTCGAAAGGGAATTTAGTAGTGATGAAGGAAACAAAGGTTGATAACCTTTATAAGATGGAAGGCAATACTGAAGTGGCATCTAAAGTGACAGATATATATTCTTTTTTATGGAGGAATCATTAAGGTCATAAGAGCAAGAAAGAATTGCAAGTACTCGTAAGCGGTAAAGCATTTCCAGACTTAAAATCTTTCTTTCTGAATTCCTACTTGTTTTATATCTCTACAAGTTATGATGATGGTATAAAGGGATGTTGTGTGTGGGATCCTACTTCTCACAAGGTCATCATTGACAGAGATATAGTATGTATGGAACAACCAAAAGAGTTGATTCAAGATCGCAACAATAAATTTGTTTGCATGCTAGATAATTCATTATATGGCCTATTGGTACCTATTGGAAGCCCTACATGTTTTCACTGTTTAAAAGCGACAAATGATAATTTATGTAGCTGCCTACGCGTGGTCATGGGGTTATTGCTTTTCGAAAGTAGCTTTGAATTGTAAATATGATGTTTCGGTTATTCCTAGTTTTTTCTTCCTCTTCATTTTTGTGCTTCGTTCATGACTGAAAGCATGAACGAAACACTAAAACTTATAATTGTATCACCATTTTTTTTTAAGGTTTATGAAAGCTAGATGTCTTTACAGATTTTTTTTAATGAAGGTTATTTTGTTGTGAAGCTCATCTTGTTGATTGCTCTAAAGTGGCTCATCGATTGTGAAGTGGGCTTTGATTTTTGTTTGTGTAGAACACCAAGACTCCTTTAAAATTAAACTAGGTTATATATCGTTGAGGCTCTTGGTAAGACCCATTCCTATCAATACACTTTGGTTCACGAATTTTCTCCTTACCTAAACCTTAGAAATCAACACCACTTTGTTGCACGATGATAAAATTTGAATGAACCTTGTCGTATCTTGTACTCTGTGGGAGGTGGCAGCCTGACAACAATAAGCCCATCATTTAGAGTTAAGTCTCAGGTTTCGTATGTACTCTTGGCACTCATTTCGTAAAACTCCTTTTGTGTTACAGAACCCCTTTTCTTGCGTGCTAGGGTATTGATGAGTCTTCTTTGTCCTAGAAACCTTCCATACTCACTGTGTTTTTCTTTCTACCTTCCAAAACCTATGGCCCCGGTCGTAAATATTGAACCCAATGGCTCACAAAACCTGCTCCTGTGTGATGATTCAAGGGAGGACCTTAAGGGTCAAGGCTGGCTCGAATTTCTTGAGAAATTTCAGGGTTTTAACTTGCAAACTGCTCAAGATTTTGCCCTTTATTTTGATGGTTGTCAAGCCAAGGTAGGAAACATTCAGGTCGAGGTCATAGAGGAATTTTTAGGCCAAGAGACAGGTCTTCCACTTAGCAGACATAAGTGGTTTAAAAACGCCAAGGTCGAGGAGGTACCGTGGAGTATAAACCTTATTTTGATTTTGATTTTTTTTTTTTTTTTTTAATCAAAGTTGAGTATAAACTTCTTTTTTTTTCATTTATATTTAAATCAAAAAGATTAAAAAAACTAATTAACAATGAGCTCCATTATCTCCACTTAAATATTTATCATGTGCTAAATTATCACAAAAATCTATGTTGTTATTAAAATATATTAATTTTAGAAAAATGAATCCCACATTGATATGACTCTTTCTAATGGGTTATGTGCATCAATGAATACACATAACTATGTAGAATGTGAAATTCCATGGAGATGGTACCGGTCAAAATGAACACACAAAACATGTATAGACTTAACTAGGAAAATTGTAAAAACTCCATTAGTATGGTACATGAAAAAAAAAAAATAACCTACAAGATTTATAAGTAAGAAAGTATTTATTATTTATATAAATAAGAAAACATTTAGGATATTAATGTTTAGATTGAAAATGTCCCCGAGGTGTAGAACAGTCGGTGACAGAGTGTGTTGTTAAGCCACTTTGTGATGTTAAAGTCACCGGATCGAAACCTGCGGGGACAAAAAACCCAACCATGTTAAGGGTTGGTGTGGCTCAGGAATCGCGTAGCCAACAGGTCTCACACAAATTAACAAACAAAAAAAATGTTTAGATTGAAAATAAATAAATAAATATTAATTAATTATAAAAATGCATGTTTTGATTGAAAATAAATAAATAAATATTAATTAATTATAAAAATGTACTATGTAGTAATTCACTATTAAATAAGAAAACATTTAGGATATCAATGTTTTGAAAAAAAAAAAAGAATATTAATTAATTATAAAAAGGCAATATGTCGTAATTCAAAGTTGCAATTGTTTTTAATTTTTATATTAATTAATATTATATTAAAAATGTATTTTCAATTAAAATGTATGTTTTTCTATGTTTATGTTAATGAATTTGAACTTTTTTATTTAAAATATGATTGGTCAATCTTGACAAAAGAACCAATGTTTAGAATATTTTTATCTAAATATTTATCAAAGTATTTTAAAAAACCAAAATAAGGAAGTCAAACTCTACATATGAAATATCAAATATGTAACTTTCACATCAAACAAGAAAAATATGAAATGATACACTTAAATGAGACATTGTACAAACTCTCATTATATATATATATATATATATATATATATATATATATATATATATATATGAATTTTAAAATCTCTATGCTCTCACTTATTAGTCCTTGAAGGCCCCCTGGGACTATAGCAATGAGTTCATGATTGATTTGGCATTAGTTTATGGTTGACTTTAAAAAATTTCAGAAATTCTAATGTTTAACTTAGAAAGTTTCAATTCATATATTTTAAAATAAATGAAAAATATATTTGTTACAATTTTATTGGCTGATAACTTTGAAGTGTTATTGTCAGCGTTACTTCTTCCAATACTTTAATTAATGTTTATTTCACTTCTTCCAACTGCCCCCTTAACTCAATTACTCATTGTCCTTGTTACCTTGAAGTGACCTAACCTTCAGTGCTTTCACGCTCTCCCATTCGTCTGGTTCTCTTCAACTCCCTCTCCCATCTTTTTAGGCATCCCATGAATGAATGGATTGAGTCCAGATGCGTTAAATCCAAGGGATACACTTTTGCTGTGCTCTGCGAAAAGGGTCGATATGTACTTGGGTTCTTGTAATGGCGATCTCATCATATATTACTGAAGCTCTGTTACAAATCGGGACCACAAGCTCTGTAACAAATTGGCCCCGACATGATGCGAAATACAGTTTTGAAAATTCAGAATTCCGCTATATACAGCGCACACCTCACACGTGGCGATTGTGAAGATGGTTGAAGTCTTTGAAGTCCGGGGATTCATAAAACCTGAACCAGTTGTTCCCGTGCTTTACGTATTTATGATTTGGCCGCATCTCAAGTGAGAAGGATTGGGAAGCATTATCTATGAAGTATTGCAATTTGCGGTGGTAAATGTTAATATTGTAGTTAATGGATTTTATAAAAAAATCCATTTATTTAGTAAAAAACTTACTAAAATTTTATCTATGAAGTATTGCAGTGGTAAATTTTTGAATGTAGTGGTAGTCTTTAAAGAGTACGTTCGTTAATATTGTAGTTAACGGATTTTTTTCCATTTATTTAGTTAAAAACTTACTAAAATTTTAAATAAATTTCAAATTTTATTTCATTTAATATTAATACGTGATGAAACAAAAATTCGAGATATTAAAAATATATATATTTGAATATATGTTGTTAACACATTTAATATTGTAGTTTTGTGGGTTAGCTTGAGTGGTTGATCGTTGTGGTTTCTTGCAATGAGGTTTTGGGATTAAATCCTCGGCCAACTATTGTTCTTATGTGCATACATATTTAAATGGTATACACTCATTCTTATTAGTCTCTTTGAGTTTGCTTTTGATGTGACATTAATTTGCCTTTTACCATAAATTTGTGTATGCCATGTAATGTTTAATATAGGAAAACAAATATATATATTTGGATATAAAAAAATATTTGTGTCTCATTTCTAATTGGTTGATAAAATTGAAGTGTTATTGTTCCTTTCAAGTCTTTCAATATGTAGAATTAATTACATAATTAATGAATTTCACCAATCACCACATCTAAATATAAAAAGTTGTACTATGTATTTGTTATTATGCATTGTTATATTTATATTAGATTTATTATCTAATATATTATTTATTATTATATTTGTATTATATATATATGAATATTATACTTCCATTTAGCTTATGGTTCATTATACATTTTGAATAATAAACAACCCTCAATTATTATCTTTTGACGAAAAATATGCATTACTTGTGTATTTAGTTATATTAAGTTTCATTGTTGAACTATCAATCCCACAAAGACTACTGTCCATTTTTGGGGACTTTCAGAATCGGATTTATCTTCTCTACAAGGATCCTTCCCTTTCTCCTTTCTGGATCTTTCCTTGGGCTTCAGGTATCTGGGATACAACCTCAAATTGGGAGCTTCCACGACCACCGACTGGACTTGGATGGTGTCCACCTTTGAACGGAAAATTGGTCTCTGGTACTACAAATGGTTGTCCCTTGGGGGACGTCTCATCCTGGTTAACTCGGTATTGCAAAGTTTGGTTGTATACTGGATGCTATTGGAAAAGATTCTAGCTAAAATTCTTACCTTGCTCCGCAAACTTTCTTTTAAATTTCTCTGGAACGACTTTGCAGGGAACTGACATTTTCACCTTTGCAAGTGGAAGATTCTCTCTAGGCCAAAGCGGGAAGGCGGTTGGGGATTAAAGCATCTCTCTACTTTCAACAAGGCGCTACTGGCTTGCTCTTTCTGGCGAGCGATTACCTCTAAAACCTTTTGGCATCGGGTTATCATGGCTAAATATCTTGGTTCCAAACCTCTCTCCCTTTGGATTCGTCAAACACAACTTTATCAGAGCTGGGTCTCTCCATTCTGGAAGGGATTGGTTTCTTCTTCACAGGTTATCCTGCACTGGCTCCGTTGGTGTCCGGGTTCGGGTACTGAAGTTAAATTGGGCAGGGACAAACTCATCAGCCTTGATGACCTATCGTTACTCTCCTTACAGCTCAGGTCCAAATTGTTGTCTCTTAACATTCTTTATCTTGCACAATTAAAGATAGAGACTACTGCCTCTCTCCTCCCAGATCGTTGGCTTCATAGCACCGATCTGGCCCTCGGCGGACCCTTAGCTTTGGAGTTTGATACCTTCACGGCTGCTCTTAAAAGATCTGGTCTATCTCTCACAGATGCCCGTGATACTCTCACCTGGGTAGGAGGCAATGGTTCTGGATCCGTCACAGCAAAGAATGTGTATGCAGCTCTCCTTCCGAACAGGGAGACCGATATCCAACCATCATGGCTCACTCGGATTTGGTCCTGGCAGCTCCCCTTAAAATACAAACTATTTCTTTGGCTTGGGGCCAGCGATAAACTCCTCACCTGGGAGAATCTACAAAGAAAAGGCAGACATGGTCCTGGGCTTTGTGTTCTATGTAGAGAGGCCACGAAGGATATCCATCATCTGTTTCTACATTGTAATTTTGCTCAAAAAGTTTGGCTGCACATCTTGCAACAGCTATCTCTTTCCTTCCATTAGACTGGTGCCTCCTTCCCGGAGTGTTTCGCCACCTGGACTTTTGACTTGGCAGCGCCTCCTTCTCTGGCAGTTTATGTTAGCTGGCATTTATGGAATGAGCGAAATAAGACACTCTTTGAGGACATCTTACCTTCCTATCGGACTGTTTGTTACAGAATTCTTTCTTCTTTCCACTGGCAGCTATCCACTATCAAGCCGATTCTTCACAAAGTGGTAGATCTCTCCATGCTTGTTGGCCATACAGTGGCATTTTTTGATGGAGCGGCCAAATCTACAGGTCTTTGTTGTGGAGCGGGAGGCATCTTCAAGATGCACCCTGAGCGGACGACTAAGTGGTTTTTATGTTGTGGCAGGGGCTCCAATACAAAGGCCGAACTGCTTGGCCTTTGGGCGACACTATTGCTCGCTTCCTATTGGTCTCTTGATCACATCCAGGTCTTTGGCGACTCTAAAGTCATCATCGACTGGATCAATGGCAAGTGTGATCTCCACTCGAGTCATGTGGAAGGTTGGAAACCCAAAACACAATTGATGGCTAGCTCCTTCTCTGACATCACCTTCCGCCATCTCCCCAGATCATTCAATTCGGAGGCGGATGCCCTCTCTAAGAGAGCTCTCAGTCATGAGGTGGGAAGACTCTACATTTTTCACTGCGACAGAGGCCAAGCGAGCTCAACCACCTACCTCAATCTCTTTGAAACATAACCAGTCTCTCTGCACTGGCTCGCCATTGTGCCTTGGCCTCTCCTTGTCCTGTTAATTGACCTGGGGATGGTGACTGATGTTTAGGCTGCGGGAACAGTGCTGTCACGGTTGATTGCTGGGTGGTGCTTCCCTGCGTATTCTATCTTCATTGTGGTTGCGGGGATGCACATTGCCACCTTTCTTCGAGTATCTTCTCGTCGTTGGTAGGAGGAGGGTGACAGGCGACTCCGTGATGGAACCGAGATCACTTCATTGGGATGGTTAACGACCACTCTGATGTGCTTGTCGACGAAGATTGTCGACTGTACACTCTTTGTTTCCGGGCTGTTTTTCTCATTTTGACCACTCCCGATCTGATTGGTTGTTCACTACAGTTTGGACTGACCGTCTGACTTCAGAACTGTAAATGATTTTATACTCCTTATAAAATTGAGTTAATTTCTTATGGAAAAAAAAAAAGTTTCATTGTTGAACATGTATTTCCCAACTAACTCGCCAAGGACTGCGTTGCCATACAACCTTTGTTTTATATCATGTGCATCTGGAAGAGAACCTCGATTGAAGTACGAGACGTTTTCTTTTTCTTTTGTGTTTATTTTAGTATTATAGGATACCACAACGCTGGTGTATACAGACATACTTAAATTTCTACTTTTTGTGTTCAAGTGTTTTGAGTTTTTTCTTTTTATCTTTTCATTTATAGTTACTTTATGGTATGATTTATATAATATTTTTAATTGTATGTTTGATGGATATTATAATCTATAATTAATATTAATTAATTATNAATATTTTTATTGTATATTTGATTGAGATTATAATTTATATATTAATATTAATTAATTATAAATTTTAATTTTAATTTTAATTTTAATAAAAATATAAGTTATATATATATATGATTTATATAATATTTTTGTTGTATGTTTTATTGAAAAGTTTATTATGAGCTTGAAAACAATTTAAAATCAGTTGATTTTTGGAGTTGGGATAAGAAGAAACTCTTTTTTGAGACTCTTGTTACAAAGATAGAGCAAATACAAAAGAATTTTATAACCTATAATCTTAAAATTAAAGGAAATACGCTCTATCCCATCATCATCTTAGAAACAAGCATCTCCCCCATTGAGAGTATGGCTATGACTAAATACCTAATGTATAAGAACAAGTTAAACAACATGGAAGACAAGAGGCTACCTAAAATTGCTTCAAAATCAAGTCATAACCACCATTGAATCAAGCTAGGATGGCATAAAGACTCTTGGCTAAACTATTGGGGAATCATGGAAGAAAACATTTTGCATATTAAAAAAATAAAATTAAGGTATTATAAAGATGTAATCAACCCTAATCTAGAAGATCAAAATTATCTATCTGTTTTGCCAAGTGTAAAGAAAAAAATAAACATTGCTAAGATAAGAACAAATTCTCAGGAGGTCCATAGTGAAAATGGGCGTTGGTCAATTCATAAAACGCCATGGAATGAAAGAGTGTGTCACCTTTGTGACACTAAGAAGGTTGAAGATGAAAAGCATTTCTCTTAAATTGTCGAGTCTATACTCATATTAGATCTCATTTTCAAAATATTTATCACTCCTAACCTCTTAACTCAACAAAAGTATGGTGATCTTGGAAAGCTTCTCTTAATGCTTTTCTAGCATATAAACAAAATTCTAAAAAATCACAAGCAATTACTTACCCTCTTAAAATCCGATAAACCAATTCAATCTTAGTAGAAGTTAATCATCATTATATATATATATAATTAAAAAATATGAAAAATAGTTAAATTCTATGTACAAATTAACTAAAACTAAGCTATAAACACCAAATTATCCCAATTATCAAAATATTTTAATGAATAAAAGTTACCTTTATACTAAACAATTCAATTCATTGCTTGATTAATTTTTCAAAATTAGTAAAATTATTTTAATGAATAAAACTTACATTTATAATAAACAATCCATTGCTTGATTTATTTTTCAAACTCAGTTTGAGCAAGATATCATTAATAATATGTTAGTGGAAAGGTCAAATCACATTGACTCATCTTACTAGACTCCACATGGAAATGCTTATGTTTAATGCTTATGAAAAACATATATACAATATATTAAAGGTTAGCTTAGCTTACTAAGGTCAGCTCATTGTTATTATTCAACTGTTTAAAAAAAAGACATTTATTTTGTTAAAATTTATATTGAAAAATACAATATAACAATCAATAATTGAATTTATCACATTTATAAAATTAATTGAATTTATCAAATTTATAAAATTGAAAGAAAATTAAATAAGAAAAGGTGGTTAAACTTACATATATGTTTTATAAATATTATAAAAATTAATATACTAATTAATAATAGTTAAACTTATTAAATTTATAAAATTTAAGAAAAAAATATTAATAGTTAGATTTATTAAATTCATAAAATTTAAGTAAAAATTGATAGGGAGAAGTAGTCAAACCTATATAAATATCTTATGAATCTTGATAAATGTTGAATTTATGAATAATAATTTTAATTTTTTTTATGAAAAAATATTCTTTTTATTTTCAAGAAAAAAAAAAAAAAAATTTAATTCTAAAAAAACATTTAATTACATCTTTTTAATTGAAGCATCAAAACATGTTTCTTGTATCCAAATTATAAAATGCACTTGCCTTTTCTAAATACAAATACAATATTTATTTTTAATTAATAAAAATAAAATCATAAAAAATAAATTTGGAAAAATATAACTAGAATCCAAGTTATAAAATACAAAATCTGCATGTGAAAATATTAAAATATTAGATTAAAGTAAGATTATAATCTTATAATAAATATGAAAAGAGAAGAGTATTGTGAAATGAAATTTCAATATGAAATAATAAATGTTTGCAATTTAGTTTTTGAGTTTGATCAATTGAAAATTAAACTAGTATAATAATTCAAATATTAAATAATTACAGCATGTTGGGATATACTTTTTTTGATTGTGTCTTTCTCCATTAATTCAAAGTGGAAATATGGAAAGGTTGCAATAATATTATAATGAGGAGTTAAAAAAACATTATTTTTGTTATAATAAAAAATATTTTTTTTATTTGTTATATTCAACATTAAAAATGATACAAAATTTTCAAGTCAACACAAAACTAATATGAAAGTCAATGCTAACTCATTGCTATATACTGGAGTACAATAAGTGTTAACAATTTGAAAAAAAAAATTGTAATTGGCTATAAATAAAACTTGAAATAAAAATAGGGCATTTAATTAAAGCCAATAAACTTTGGACCATTTACAAGTAGAAAAATCATCTTAGTAGTTTATTTATTCTCAACCATATTCTTTATAGGAAAGCATAGAACTAAACTAAGAATCATAAAAAAGGAATAAGGCGCGACAAAACTGTTGGGATTTGGTGACAACAAATTACCAAGAACATATTTGGATCCTATTATTCTGCGTTGGTTACAACCAAATAGACCAAGTTAGAATATGGATAGGGATTGCAGATTTGGATCCTATTATTCTACGTTGGTTACAACCAAATAGACCAAGTTAGAATATGGATAGGGAGTGCATTTATTAATCAGTTTCTTGTGTGAATGTATAAATTCATGTAAGCTCGTAGAGGCAAAATGACTGAGTGTGAGTGAGTTGATGTAATCTCCATGATCTGAATAATAAGACAACCGATGTCTATGCTTGATCCAGGTGGATATCGGTGGCCACCCACCTTTTCCAACTGCCTCAAAACAATTTTCTGGAAATTTTAACAATTTATTATTTTTAGCAGTTATGTACTTCCAGAGCGGTTTTGAGGCCCTAAACAACATTTTTTGGTAAAACGAGGAGTAGCATGGAACAAAGTTCCATGTTGCTCACACAAAAGATGTAGTCCTCAGATAGATATTTCCAACGAGCTATCGAGCGCCCCAAACAGAGATCGTATGCAAAAGTTACGCCCCTGGGAAGTTGACGTATCAACTACCCCCAACGAGGCCTGCAAACCTTTTGGCTTTTCATCTTCCGGGGTTAGGGTTTTGGATTTTACTTATGTTAAAAAGGCCCTTAGAGCCTCATTGTAAAAATCATCTTCTTGCGAATGCGAGTAGCCGTCACATCTCTTCTCAGAGATAAGCTGCCACCATTCTAGCGAGTCTTTCACTCTGTACTTTTATAGTCTCTGTACATTTGTTTCATTAATAACAATTGTGTATTATTGTATATCAATGACTCTTGTTTTATTTCCGCTATATCTTTGTTATATTGTTGTCTCTCTTGCAATATCTCTAAATATTTCTATGTTATACCTCCGCTCTCATTTCGTGCCGAAAATAATCCAGATCAGTGGTATCAGAGCAGGCTACTCTTGATCATTTTCAGTGCATGTCCCCTACGAGGTCCAAGTATAGAAAGTTGGGTCTCGAGCTTGTCTCTCTTGAGGAAAATCGCTCTCGCACACCCAAGAAACCCTCAATGGCGGAAGAAAAGAAAAATGAAGGAGCAGACGATCCTATCAATCTGTTGCTTGAGCAAGCTCTCACGCGACAGAGGGACGAAATGATGGAGAAATTTTCCCACATCCTTCAATGCCTGCCCACTGGTGGGAAACTTACTGGGAGCAGAGTTCCACAGAGGAGTCTAGAATATATGGGGCCGAGCCCACTTGGGATTTTTTTGTGGATGTGGTAAAGGAACAGTATTACCCTATTGGCAACTATGAGGACCAGTACATGAGATGGACCACATTGCAGCAAGAGAGGGGCCAAGTAGTTCCGGAGTTCACCAATACCTTCCATACCTTGCGCACCAAGCTGGGTATCAAAGAATCTGAACGACATTTGGTTCTGAAATACCGGGGGGCTCTACACAGATACATCCAGACTGAAATGGATTTTCTGGACATCTCATCACTCGGTGCTACTTATCAATATGTTGATAAAATCGAGCAGAAATTTAAGCACCAAAACAAACGGGAGTTCGGGTTTGCAAATCCGCAACAACCAAGGTATGACAAAGACGGCCCTAACAAACAGTCTTCTAAAAACCAGTCCAAGCCACAAGAAAAGAAGGTTCACGGGAAGAAAAAGAAGGACACCGAAAAATGGTGTGATTTCCACAAAAGCCTCTGGCACAACACCGATGAATGTCTCTCAAAATAGTCATTGGTGGTCGAGATCAAAGACAAGGAGTCGAACCCTAATTCAGAATCTGATTATGAAAATACTGGTAAAAGACATATCATCGACGCAGAGCCCACTGCTATTGTCGCGACCGCAACAATTCAACCAGAAGAACCAACATATCCTGAAGAGGGGGAGCGCCTTTTTCATTCACAGATGTGGGTGAAGGGGACCCCGTTGCATTTTATTATTGATAGCAAAATCCAGAAGAACCTCATGTCGGCAGAGGTCGCCAAATAGTTGGGATTGTCAACAACACCACACCCACAGCCATATAGCATCGGGTGGCTTCGCCAAGGAAAAGATCTTCGTGTCAGCCAACAGTGTCGATTATCATATGGCATCCCGCCCTTCAAGGATGAGGTATTATGTGATGTTTCCCCACTGGATGTCTGTGATGTTCTCTTGGGCCAACCATATATGTGGAAGTGCCATGTTGTTTATGAGTCTCGACCCCGCAGTGTCATTGTTTCTCTAGGGAGTCATCTCTACAGAATACCAGAGGTAGTTCCAACTATTGTCCCACCTAAACAGTGTCATAAGGTAGTATCTCATACTAAAAAATTCATCTTCTTCACAATCTGTTCAAAAGGGGAATGGAAGGATACTGTAACCACTACAACCTTAGCCCAAGCACCTTCTATCCAATAGAAGCAGGTCGACAAGATTGCCGAAAAATGCAAAGATTCCTTCTGCAGACAATCATCTCAGATAGACCAACTGGTTCAACAAAGTCAACCTCGCCAACAACAGGTTCGTGACAAACTTCCACAAACTGAGCAACGCGACGTCTCCAATAAAGCAAGCAACTCAACAAGATTCAGATTCAGCAAACACTTTTTCCTCTCCCCCGGGCACTCAACGCAATGGAGACCATTGTTTCCTAAGGAGGGAGGATTGATTCAGGTGGATATCAGTGGCCACCCATCTTTTCCAACTGGCTCAAAACAATTTTCTGTCAATTTTGGCAATTTCCTTTTTTAGCAGTTTTGTACTTACGGAGCCGTTTTGAGGCCCTAAACAACATTTTTTGGTAAAACAGGGATCAGCATGGAATGAAGTTCAATATTTCTCACACAAAATATGTAGAACTCGGATAGATCTTTCCAATGAGCTATCGAGCGCCCCAAATGGAGATCGTATGCAAAAGTTACGCCCCTGGGAAGTTGATGTATCAACTACCCCCATCGGGGCCCGCAAACCTTTTGGCTTTTCATCTTTCGGGGTTAGGGTTTTGGATTTTACTTGTGTTAAAAAGGCCCTTATAGCCTCATTGTAAAAATAATATTTTTGTAAATGTGAGTATCCATCACATTTCTTCTCAAAGATAAGCTACCATCATTCTAGCGAGTCTTTCACTCTGTACGTTTATAGTCTCTGTAGATTTATTTCATTAATAGAAATCGTGTATTACTGTATATTTGTGACTCTTGTTTTATTTCCGCTATATCTCTGTTATATTTTTGTCTCTCTTGCAATATCTCTAAATATTTCTGTGTTATATCTCCGCTCTCATTTCCTGCCGAAAATAATCTGAATCAATGCTTGGTGGACTTAGCCCAACGTTTGAGTGAACCACGTGAAATCCCTGTGTTCCTTATATGTGTGATTGTTAATTATCATTGTGAATTGTGTTTTCCGCATTTGCAATTCTAACAAGTGGTATCAGAGCTAGTTAGAGCTAGTTGGAGGAGCTTCAAATTCTCGGAGGAACCGCAAAAGTGAAATCTGTGTGAGGTGCATCTATTTATACATTGTCGTAGGTCCCTCCTCTAGAAGGGTGCGACGACATACTACTCATGAAAACCTAGAATTTTCGCACTCCAACTGTGTATTACAGTGCGAAGACTCCTCTTAAATTAATTACGATCGTCGCACTCCAAGAGTATCGGGAGGTGTGAAGACCTTTGAGATCGCCGCACTCCAATGGAAGCATGAGGTGCAGCAAATCCATTTGGTAAATCAAAAGTTACGACTCCTCTTTGGTAAATATTCGCATGTATTTTCTTTGGAATATTCGCACTTGGTTTTTTAAATTGGATTTCCTTTAAATAAAGGTGAACAAGTCGCATGGAGAGGTATACAAGAAATTACTATTTGGAATATAGTATAAAGTGAATTAAAAAAGGTTAATTATATTTTTTAAATAAAAGGTGGGTTTGGTAAAAGGATTTTTTAATTAAACCTTTTATTTAACACTTTGGGTTAAAATTATTATTCCTCCACAATTTTTTTTTTCAAAAGGCCTTAGGTTTTATAAGCAGCGAGTATTAGGATATTTTTTGTGCTAATGGCTAAGATGAAAGGTCGAAGTTTGAAGTTGAAAAGTTCAATGGTAAAAACAACTTTGAGCTTTGGAAGCTTAAGATGTGGGATTTAGTGGTGCAATAAGGGTTGCAAAAAGCATTGGCAGGAAAGTTAAAGAAACCAACAACCATGATGGAATGAGAATGGGAATATTTGGATGTGAAATCTCTCAGTACCATTCGTTTATGTCTGGCGGATGAGGTTTTGTTTAATATCATAGGAGAGGATACAACATCAAGCTTATGGAGCAAGTTGGAAAGTCTATATATGATGAAGTCCTTGATGAGCATAATCTACTTGAAGAGACAGTTGTGTAGTTTGTGGATGAAAGAAGGTACAAAAATTGTTGACCACTTAAATACCTTCAATACCCTTATAGTTCAATTGACTAGTATGGAATTTAAATTCGAAGATGAAGATAAGGCTATTACACTATTTTGTTCGTTGTCTGAATATTGGGATAATCTAGTCACCTCTAGTAGCTTTAGCTCAACTGAAGTTTTAGATTATGACTCTGTTGTGGGAGCTTTGTTGGCTGAGGAGATGAGGAGAAAATCTAGTAAAGAAACCTCAACTTCAAAGGCGATGTTGGTCAGAGGTCGAACTAAAGAGAAGAATGAGAGAATTTTTTCTCGATCTAAGTCAAGACACAGAAAGGGTAAAGCAAAATGTTGGGACTGTGGCAAAACAGGACATCTCAAGAAATATTGTTGGAAGAGAAAGGAATCCGAGGAAAACTCTAAGAAGGAAGAAAATTTGGCTGTAAAAAATTCAGATATGACTGATCATGTTTTATCTGTTTCTAGTAATTTACAATATCAAGAAGAATGGCAGTTAGATTCAGGTGCCTCCCACCACATGTGCTCACATAGAAATTGGTTCATTTCCTACCAATCTGTTGATGAGGGTGTAGTGTTTATGGGAAATGGTATTCCCTGTAAAACTATTGGGGTTGGAAGTATTAGAATCGGGATGTTCGATGGTATTGTTAGAGAATTAACGGATGTTAGATATGTACTTGAGCTTAAATCAAATTTGATTTCATTAGGAGTGTTGGATTCTTGTGGATATAAGTATACAGGTCAAGGTGGAGCTCTCACATTGTCGAAAGGGAATTTAGTAGTGATGAAGGAAACAAAGGTTGATAACCTTTATAAGATGGAAGGCAATACTGAAGTGGCATCTAAAGTGACAGATATATATTCTTTTTTATGGAGGAATCATTAAGGTCATAAGAGCAAGAAAGAATTGCAAGTACTCGTAAGCGGTAAAGCATTTCCAGACTTAAAATCTTTCTTTCTGAATTCCTACTTGTTTTATATCTCTACAAGTTATGATGATGGTATAAAGGGATGTTGTGTGTGGGATCCTACTTCTCACAAGGTCATCATTGACAGAGATATAGTATGTATGGAACAACCAAAAGAGTTGATTCAAGATCGCAACAATAAATTTGTTTGCATGCTAGATAATTCATTATATGGCCTATTGGTACCTATTGGAAGCCCTACATGTTTTCACTGTTTAAAAGCGACAAATGATAATTTATGTAGCTGCCTACGCGTGGTCATGGGGTTATTGCTTTTCGAAAGTAGCTTTGAATTGTAAATATGATGTTTCGGTTATTCCTAGTTTTTTCTTCCTCTTCATTTTTGTGCTTCGTTCATGACTGAAAGCATGAACGAAACACTAAAACTTATAATTGTATCACCATTTTTTTTTAAGGTTTATGAAAGCTAGATGTCTTTACAGATTTTTTTTAATGAAGGTTATTTTGTTGTGAAGCTCATCTTGTTGATTGCTCTAAAGTGGCTCATCGATTGTGAAGTGGGCTTTGATTTTTGTTTGTGTAGAACACCAAGACTCCATTAAACTTAAACTAGGTTATATATCGTTGAGGCTCTTGGTAAGACCCATTCCTATCAATACACTTTGGTTCATGAATTTTCTCCTTACCTAAACCTTAGAAATCAACTCCACTTTGTTGCACGATGATAAAATTTGAATGAACCTTGTCGTATCTTGTACTCTGTGGGAGGTGGCAGCCTGACAACGATAAACCCATCATTTAGGGTTAAGTCTCGGGTTTCGTATGTACTCTTGGCACTCATTTAGTAAAACGCCTTTTGTGTTACAAAACCCCTTTTCTTGTGCGCTAGGGTATTGATGAGTCTCATGTCTTAGATTTCGCTCTGGTCTTCTCTATCCTATAAACCTTCCATACTCACTGTGTTTTTTTGTCTGCCTTATGAACCCTCATGGCCCCGGTTGTAAGGATTGAACCCAATGGCTCACAAAACCTGCTCCTATGTGATGATTCAAGGGAGGACCTTAAGGGTCAAGGCTGGCTCGAATTTCTTGAGAAATTTCAGGGTTTTAACTTACAAACCGCTCAGGATTTTGCCCTTTATTTTGATGGTTGTCGAGCCAAGGTAGGAGAAATTCAGGTCAAGGTCACAGAGGAATTTTTAGGCCAAGCGACAGGTCTTCCACTTAGTGGACATAAGTGGTTTAAAAACGCCAAGGTCGAGGAGGTACCATGGAGCTTGTTCTTCACCTCTAGGAAAATCAACTATTGTGATAAAGGTATGCTTGTATCTTTGTTGAAAACTTGGTGGCATGGTTTGCTAGCGATCCTGAGACAATTTGTGACATGTGAGGGTCGCTTTGGTCTTATTTTCCTGTATCACATACTTTTGTTGATGAATTTCATCAGGTTTCAGTTAAATATGCCCTATTATTTATTGAGAAGCATGTATAAGATGGCAAAAAGGTATAAGAGACAGCATTTAAATTCCAGTATGTTTCATCATTGTTAGTTCATCAACTAAAGTTGTAAAATTATAATTGGGACGCCTTCCTAATTCGAAATGATTTCGTTACACCCTGTCTCGTAGAGGTTGATAAGCCTGTGATGGAAGAAATCACAATCCCTGCCACTAACAGAGCATTTCTTTCACCCAAAGAAGCCTGTGATAGGCTCATCCTTGACGAGCCTATGCTCGAGCAATCAGATACTGAACCAACGGCTTTTGAATTGCATAACCATGAACAACACGCCTACCCTAACACTTCTGCTAAAAACGCAAACAGGCCTTCGTGCAAACTGTCTAAGGGTGACATGGATATAGGGTTTAAAAATAAAAGGGCGGGAAGGATAATTTCTAGGATCCTACGAAATAAATCGCACTCTCATATGAGCTCGATCGAAACGATCGAGGTCAATGAGAGCTCTGACTCCGATATCGAGAGGTTTTTGGCAAAAGAAGACCCTAACTACCTCAAACCAGATCTCAGTCAAGTCTATAATTTTGTAGATAATTTGCCTCCCTACCTGAAGCAAAACCAAGGCTTCCCAGGTATCAAGTTCGATAAAAAAAACCCACAGGCAACAATGGAGACGTTCAGACACTCGGTCATGGACATTCTCAAACAACTATCACAGATTCACGGTGTAAAGTTTGTTTGTTTTGGATTGATAAATATTATATAGGCATACCTACTCTGCAATCTCAAATCAAAACCCTCACTATTCAGATCGACTCGCTAAAGGATGAAAATCATAGGCTAAAGTCCATTGTTCAAAGGCAAGGCAAGCGTTTGAAAATGACTAGGAACATAATAGTAAAGAATGTTGAGAGTGTTACAACAGTTGTTAATTCTGAGATCCTGTGAACAAAATTTAGCATGCAGTTAAGAGGTAAAGATTTGATTGATTGTCTTAGTTTTATTTTATTCATTTTTATTATTTATATAGATTTAATTTGATTTTTGTTGTTAAAATAGAACTAGCTACAGAATCGGTTGATTTTGTAGCCAGTTTATCTTCATTCGAATTTGTGGAAACCATTGGTCATAATAATATCTAAACTCCTTTATTTTCGTTTTTTCTTTAAGGATATCAAGTAATCGATGGTGATCTCATGATGTGGACTATTTATGAGCTCATTTGGCATATCTTTTGTAAAGAGAAATAATTTTTTTTTAGTTTTGAGAGATACAGTGTGATATGGAGTGGCTATATTCCCTATATTTTGTAATCAGCAAATCATTTTGGAGATTTAATCTTATCCCACAAGATAAGATATGTATCTTTTCTAAACTCTTTAAATACTTGTAATTTTTGTAATCAAGGCATCCTCGCCTTGGGTAGAAGATGGACGTTTGATTCACAGACATTAAATGGAACAATAATACACATTTCAACTTTAGCTTCTTGTGGATGGTGTCTTCATTTAAGTTATGTTCATCTTGATATCATAATAAGTTTTTGATAGCTTTAGTCTTCATCATTTATTATGTTATTAGGATAATTCCTTTATGAATGTTGTTCATAAAATGATTTAGATATAAATTTTGTGATCATCTATTTAGCTTCAATTACAGGGTTTCTCCTTTAATTTATGTTGATAGATTAAGTGCAAGGATGTTCGCCAACAGATTTTTCTTAATGCAATTTCTTGCAATTATAAGATCACAATAACTATTGATATCATTCTATCTGTTATTTAAATTTAATTGCCAACATAATCGTTCTGCATTTATTCAGAACAGACTTAAGGTTCCTTGCAGGTTTTTCTCCTGGACAAGGTGGTTAAAAGTTTTCTGATCGCACAGATGTCTGGATGTATATCATTAGTTCGTTGACATGTTAGTTTAATTTCATTTTTCTGCTATTTGTTTACCACTGAAATTCGAACACAAAAGTTTGGCTTTTGACTAGATGTATGTTTCTGTTTCATAATATTTTCTTCTGTTAGTTTAAGACTTATAAAAGAAAAATCAAAAGATATTTGTATGTGCTTTCTTTATCTGCTTCTTCGAAAGCAGACATTTTACATTGAGTTTAGTAAGTTTAGATTAACACTTGCAGCCTGTAAATAATGTATATAAATGAGAGTTATCTATCTTTTTCCTAAATACGCCTATTACAGTCACATTAGAGCATATGTACACACACACACACACACACACACACACACACATATATATATATAATATTTAGTAATTAGTTATTTATTTCTTTTATTTTTGTTTCTTTTAGGATTCTTAGATTGGCCAACGGAGCCATTAAACTCGTCAGGACGAGTTATACCAAATGGCTTGGGTTACTTAGACAACTCCGGACCGGACTCGTTCTTCCAATTGACGGACGGTCATTTTCGCCTGTCAACAAATGGCGCTAGAAGGAGGGTCGACTGACAAGCTGGCCTTGTAGGAGCCTTTATTTTAAATGTATTCAATTTCCCCATGGCTCTCCAAATCACTGTGTTGGAACATTCTTTCCACTTCTCATTACCTGAAGTTCCCAACGAGACAGTCTCCCGCTTGTCCAAACTCACCTTTGATGGTGGAGGCAATGCATCTGCTAAAGACCACCTTAACAAGTTTTGGTGCAAATGCATTAAACATGACATTTCTGATTTAAGAGTTTTATGCAGATTGTTCGCTTTTACTTTTAGAGGTTGGATTAAACATTGGTTTGAGTCCTTTCCAGCATGTCACGTTTTTTATTGGTTTCAATTTGTAGATGAATTTCTAGATGCTTTTGAAATTTATGATTACAATCAATTATGTGAAGAATTTCAGACTTCACTAATCAATGGCGATTCATCTTCAGAAGACTTTTCGACAAGAATCTATCATATCCTATGTAAATTTAATCTCGATGACATGTCACTTGTATTAAATCTCCTCTATGATGCATGCATCCCTTCCATCCAGTCATATTCAATCGCGAATGAAGAACCAGTTGCAAATCCTATCACTCAATTGCGAGAAGAATTTAGTTCATAGGATGAGAGGAATCCATCCAAAAATTTTGAACAAGCAAGGGAGGTAGAATCTATTGACCAGGTTCTTACCGACAACCAAACTGGTTTTTCCTCTGAGTACGCATATTTTCAGTCTTCAACCATCGTGGAAGAAGATTTGATTCTTGGTCAAGGTGAATATCATCATTCTTGTAACTCATGCTCTAATCAATATTTAAACTCAGTCATTGAAGAACACTTAAGCAATGAAAATCATCTTAAACATCCTAACATTCCTATGAAACTGATTAAAGAAGAAGATATGCAATTGGAAGAAGAAACCTTAAACCTTCATCCTCAAAATGTTCTTTATCCACAGGAAAGACACGTAAGTTTTGAATTATCTATCATACGAGAGGAAAATCCAGATGATCATATTATGTTGAAGAATTATCATCAAAACAGAGTGATAGTTTTAAAGAAAGTGAAGAGAAATGTCTTGAGAATACCATTGTTAAATATCATAGCTCAAGAGATTCTTTTCATGTGCTTATTTCTAATTCCTTTTATTCTTTGTATCCCGATCTCTTCTTAGATTCTGGTGGACTTGATACCTTACCTACAACATCCTACTCGTTTCTGCCATAATCATATATGTTCGATATGCCAAGATTTGGTGAAATTAATTCCAAACATAACATTGATAAAGTCGGATTTGACGCTCTTTCACTTTCATCACTCACATGGGAAAAAGACATGTTGCGAAATGATTTTACATAGTTTATTGTTGAAAAATAAAATGCACTCTATCTTATGGAGATCAAACAATCTACATTGCATATTCGTTCTTTGATTAGCTCGAATTTTAATGCTTATGCTTCACATTTTGAAATGATCAATCTCATCAAAGGAAGCATTCAAACCAATGATCTAATTGATGTCACGAATCCTCTTATGATGAGTTCCCCATTGATATATTCATTTCATCAAAGTCATGGTTTGCATCCTCATTTTTGTGACAAAATCTTAGGATGACTTGGATATTCGTATATAAAAAATCTTCATAATAAAGATAAAGTTGTGCTTGCTTTGTTTTTACCTAAGTATCTTGGAAGTAGGCATGACAAATTTCTTTTAGATCCTCCATGTGAAGAAATTAATGAACACTTAGAGAATTGTCAAGAGGATGGGGCACTTCAGCCTTGGCTGATGGTTATGTCATTTCCCCATAATCTTGAAAAATTTTCCAAACTTACTTACACTCGCCCATGCCATTATGACCCATATCACGACAAGATTGTCGAATGGCTGGAGGATTCATACAACAAGAATGTTCAAGGGAATGGTAAGATCATGCTTACTTTGCTTTTAAATGATGATTATGAAAGCAAGTGTGATATATTTTTGTCATTTTTCGATATACTACCATTCTTGTTAGCAATATGTGATTTTGTTTCTACTGTAGGATTGGAGTTACTCCGATGGCTACATTGGAAGCATGACTTCACGTAGTATTCTGATTTGTTTAGTAGTCAGGGTAGTTTTAGGAGTAGGTTTTCCTTCAGTTTTATTCCTCACTATTTCTCTTTGTAATAATGCAGTCATGAGCACAAGTGGGTGCACCACGAGAACCATAATATGATTATTGTCAGGGAAGTCCACATGATCCTTTTCTCTCTGCTTTTAGTTGAATATTTCTTTTCAAAGCCGCAATATTATTCTGAAAATTTTAAATGGAAAGTAAAGAGATAAATAAATTTGAATTGTAAATTCAACCCCGACCCAAGGTACCATGAGTAGGACTGCTTTCACATCAATCAGGATTTTTCTATTTTCTTTTTATCTCCTAAGATATTTTTCGTATGATGTTTTTAGATCCATCTCTGTATATTTTTTTTTTGTTTTGATTTATTTTCTGGTTTTTGGTTCTTTTCATTTTGTTTGTTTTCACTTCTTTCTGGTTAAACCATGCATGTGTCACCTTTTGGTTCAAGGAGGGAAAACAGAATGCTCCATCTTAAAACAGTTGTCAAGGATTGTCAGAGCGTCAACTGCTGTAATTTCCTAAAACACAGACTAGTTAAAGAGGTTTTTCTGTTCATAATTGATTTCATGGTTTCACTTTGCAATTATGAGAAAACAGGACTATCAATAAAATTTCTTTACGTTGTCCCTTCTTTTAAGAAAGCGACTCAAGAATGCTTTCATGTCCTCGAAAATTAGTTTCATCAGTAAACTATTTTCAGATCATGATGAAGGTTAGCAAGCAAAAAAATAAAAGACTGGAAAATAACAGGGCTTGTAAAAACTGGAATCTTCAGCATCACCCCACTCTTCTAAATGTTTTTAAAATTATATCAGATCGTGAATAATTTCTCAAGAGTCATGGGAAGTGTTTGTAAACTCGTCGGGATACTGAACAAGTCTGCTAGCAGCGGGTAAATGCATGCATGATGCCAAGACAACTTCGTCGGGGTACTGAATAGGCCTGCTGGCAGCGAAGCGATGTTAATTTAGGGAAAATTCTCAGGTATAAATTTTGATATTGATCGTAAGCATCCTTCATTATAGATTGAAATTTCTTGGACAGGATAGAGGCGTCAGAGTGGGTTAATTGAAATCCCTACTGAGGCTATGGACGCCTGCTGGCAGCAATGACCCTGTCAACAATATTAGAGCCATTAACTTAAACATTGTGGCCCTCATTTGTAAAATTTGTCACCAGATTTCATTTTTAACAAAAGATGTTTGAAATTGGACAACATAATGATTGTCAAGATGATTAATGTATTTTAGTTGTTCTTTGATATGAAATCGTTCTAATAATTCTAACCTGAACTCGTCGGTAACACAGAGATAACTTATTCTCCCAGTAAGTCGCCATTGTTGGCAGCACTACATGTCTTCACTTTTTAAAAGCGACAAATGATAATTTATGTAGTTGCCTACACGTGGTCATGGGGTTATTGCTTTTCGAAAGTAGCTTTGAATTATAAATATGATGTTTCGGTTATTCCTAGTTTTTTCTTCCTCTTCATTTTTGTGCTTCATTCATGACTGAAAGCATGAACGAAACAGTAAAAGTTATAATCGTATTGCCATTTTTTTTTAAGGTTTATGAAAGTTAGATGTCTTTACAGATTTTTTTTAATGAAGTCTATTTTGTTGTGAAGCTCATCTTGTTGATTGCTCTAAAGTGGCTCATCAATTGTGAAGTGGGATTTGATTTTTGCTTGTGTAAAACACCAAGACTCCTTTAAACTTAAACTAGGTTATATATCGTTGAGGCTCTTGGTAAGACCTATTCCTATCAATACACTTTGGTTCACGAATTTTATCCTTACCTAAACCTTAGAAATCAACTCCACTTTGTTGCACGATGATAAAATTTGAATGAACCTTGTTGTATCTTGTACCCTGTGGGAGGTGGAAACCTGACAACGATAAGACCATCATTTCAGGTTAAGTCTCGGGTTTCATATGTACTCTTGGAACTCATTTCGTAAAACGCCTTTTGTGTTACAAAACCCCTTTTCTTGCGCGCTAGGGTATTGATGAGTCTCGTGTCAGAGATTTCGCTCTGGTCTTCTCTGTCCTAGAAACCTTCCATACTCACTGTGTTTTTTTGTCTGCCTTTCGAACTCTCATGGCCCTAGTCGTAAGGATTGAACCTAGTGGCTCACAAACCCTACTCTTGTGTGATGATTCAAGGGAGGACCTTAAGAGTTAAGGCTGGCTCGAATTTCTTGAGAAATTTCAGGGTTTTAACTTGCAAACTGCTCAGGATTTTTCCTTTTCTTTTGATGGCTATCGAGCCAAGGTAGGAGACATTCAGGTCAAGGTCACAGAGGAAATTTTAGGCCAAGCGACAAGTCTTCCACTTAGTGGACATAAGTGGTTTAAAAATGCCAAGGTCGAGGAGGTACCATGGAGCCTGTTCTTCACCTCTATGAAAATCAACTGGTGTGATAAAGGTTTGCATGTATCCTTATTGAAAACTCGGTGGCATGGTTTGCTAGCGATCCTGAGACAATTCGTGACATGCAAGGGTTGCTTTGGTCTTATTTTCCTGTATCACATACGTTTGTTGATGAATTTCATCAGGTTTCAGTTAAATATGCCCTATTATTTATTGAGAAGCATGTATAAGATGGCGAAAAGGTATAAAAGACAGCGTTTAAATTCCAGTTTGTTTCATCATGGTTTGATAAAGATACGGTTAGTTCATCAACTAAAGTTGCAAAATGATAATTGGGACACCTTCCTAATTCGAAACGATTTCTTTACACCTAGTCATGTATAGGTTGATAAGCCCATGATGGAAGAAATCACAATCCCTACCACTAACAGAGCATTTCTTTCACCCAAAGAAGCCTGTGATAGGCTCATCCTTGACGAGCCTATGCCCGAGCAAACAGATACTGAACCGATGGATTTTGAATTGCATAACCATGAACAACACGCCTACCCTGACACTTATGCTAAAAACACAAATAGGCCTTCGTGCAAACTATCTAAGGGTGACATGGATATAGGGTTTAAAAATAAAAGGGCAGGAAGGATAATTTCTAGGAGCCTGCGAAATAAATTGCACTCTCATATGATCTCGATCGAAACGATCGAGGTCAATGAGAGCTCTGACTCCGAGATCGAGAGGTTCTTGGCAGAAGAAGACCCTACCTACCTCAAACCAGATCACATTCAAGTCTATAATTTCATAGATAATTTGCCTCCCTGCCTGAAGCACACCCAAGGCTTCCCAGGTATCAAGTTCGATAAAAAATCCACAGGCAACAATGGAGACGTTCCAACACTCAGCTATGGACATTCTCAAACAACTATCACAGATTCACGGTGTGAAGTTTGTCTGTTTTGGATCGATAAATATTATATAGACATACCTACTCTGCAATCGCAAATCAAAACCCTCACTATTCAAATCGACTCACTAAAGGATAAAAATCATAGGCTAAAGTCCATTGTTCAAAGGCAAGGCAAGCGTTTGAAAACAACTGGGAACATAATAGTAAAGAATGTTGAGAGTGTTACAACAGTTGTTAATTCTGAAATCATGTGAACCAACTTTAGCATGCAGTTAAGAGGTAAAGATTTGATTGATTGCCTTAGTTTTATTTTATTCATTTCTTTTAATTATATATATTTAAAATTTTTTTTGTCATTAAAATAGAACTAGCTACAAAATCAGTTGATTCTGTAGCCAATTTATCTTCATTCGAATTTGTGGAAACCATTGGTCATAATAATATCTAAACTCCTTTATTTTCGTTTTTTCTTTAAGGATATCAAGTAATCGATGGTGATCTCATGATGTGGACTATTTCTGAGCTCATTTGGCATATCTTTTGTAAAGAGAAATAAGTTTTTTTTAGTTTTGAGAGATACAATGTGATATGGAGTGGCTATATTGCCCTCTATTTTGTAATCAGCAAATCATTTTGGAGATTTAATCTTATCCCACAAGATAAGATATTTATCTTTTCTAAACTCTTTAAATACTTGTAATTTTTGTAATCAAGGCATCCTCGCCTGGGGTGGAAGATGGATGTTTGATTCACAGACTTTAAATGGAACAACAATACACATTTCGGCTTTAGCTTCTTGTGGATAGTGTCTTCATTTAAGTTATGTTCATATTGATATCATAATAAGTTTTTGATAGCTTTAGTCTTCATCATTTATTATGTTATTAGGATAATTCCTTTATGAATGTTTTCCATAAAATGCCTCAGATATAAATTTTGTGAATCATCTATTTAGCTTCAATTATAGGGTTTCTCCTTTAATTTATGTTGATAGATTAAATGCAAGGATGTTCGTCAACAGATTTTTCTTAATGCAATTTCTTGCAATTATAAGATCACAATAACTATTAATATCATTCTATCTGCTATTTAAATTTAATTGCCAACATAATTGTTCTGCATTTATTCAGAACAGACTTAAGGTTCCTTGCAGGTTTTTGTCCTGGACAAGGTGGTTAAAAGTTTTATGATCGCACAGATGTCTGGATGTATATAATTAGTTCGTTAACAAGTTAGTTTAATTTCATTTTTCTACTATTTGTTTACCACTAAAATTCGAACGTAAAATTTTGGCTTTTGACTAGTTGTATATTTCTGTTTCGTAATATTTTCTTCCATTAGTTTAAGACTTATAAAAGAAAAATCAAAAGATATTTGTATGTGCTTTCTTTATCTGCTTCTTCAAAAGTAGACATTTTACATTGAGTTTAGTGAATTTAGATTAAAACTTGCAGCCTGTAAATAATGTATATAAATTAGAGTTATCTATCTTTTGCCTAAATACACCTATTAGAGTGACATTAGAGTATATATATATATATATATATATATATTAGTTATTTATTTCTTTTATTTTTGTTTCTTTTAGGATTCTTAGATTGGCCAACGGAGCCATTAAACATGTTAGGACAAGTTATACCAAACGGCTTGGGTTACTTAGACAACCCCGGACCAGACTCGTTCTTCCAATTGACGGACAGTCATTTTCACCCGTCAACAGTACCTAGACAAATATACAAGAGGTTTGAATCCTTCATAGTGAGTCAGAATTTTTCAAAGGGTAGGAATGACTATACGGTTTATAGTATATTCACAGTCTTGATGTTCTTTGTTGATAATATGCTTGATGCAAGCCGAAGCATGGATAAAATCAGTAAGAAAATGACTCAGGTGGATAGGACAATTCAGAAGAGGGATCAAGGAGCAGCAAAACAAATTATGGGCATGGAAGTACACAAAGATGGTAATGGTAAGTTGTGGTTGGAGTTCAGTATGAACATTGTAAAACCAATTTTTATCCCTCTTGCTTTCCATTATAAGTTTTCTTCAAGCATAGGGTCTGTCTATAAAGAAAAAAAGGTTATGTCTCATGTAAGTTCAGTAGTAGTTATGTTGTATGCGATGAAATGTTTAAGACCAGATGTTTCACATGCTAATGATGTTGTCAGATACATGACAGATTCAGGTGTTATAGTGAAATGGGTGCTTCAACGTTTGAGAAGCACAAATATCACCTATAATGGTTACACTGAGATGGTCTGTGATAATTGTAATGTATATTTTATAGGCGTTTTGGATAGGAGGAGATCTATCACTAAATATTTCTCACAACACAGTTGTGGAAGACATGTTGGAGTTGGAGTGACCCCTCAGGAAATCCAAACTCGTGCAAGTCACACAGGCGAGATCATGAAACCAGTTTTATTATAGAAGATGCAGTGGTGCTTGGCTTCTCTTGGCTTGCAAAAAAAGTGATGAACAAAAGGAAGGAGCAAGGTATCAGGTTAATTGTTTTCAAAGTGGAGATTGTTGGGATTTAGTGACAACAAATTACCAAGAACAAATTTGGATCATATTATTCTGCATTGGTTACAACCAAATAGACCAAGTTAGAATATGGGTAGGGATTGCATTTATTAATCAGTTTCTTGTGTGAATGTATAAATTCATGTAAGCCAGTAGAGGCAAAATGACCGAGTGTGAGTGAGCTGATGTAATCTCCATGATCTGAATAATAAGACAACCGATGCTTATGCTTGGTGGACGTAGCCCAACGTTTGGGTGAACCACGTAAAATCCGTGTGTTCCTTATATGTGTATGATTGTTAATTATCATTGTGAATCGTGTTTTCCGCGTTTGCAATTCTAACAAAAACTATATATAAGAAGGACATGTTTTATTTTAAGAAACAAACAACAAGGATTTTTCCTCACAATTTAGCACAATTTTGAAACATGCACACTTCATAGACTTTTTCAATGTAATTTTAAGTATGCAAAGTAATTGTGGATTTTTTTTTAGAATTTCAATGTAATTTTAAGTATGCAAAGTAGATGTGGATTTTTTTTCCTTCTAAAAAAAGTTGCATTTAAATTTTACTCATCAAAAGTTGGGCACCATCTCTAGTCTTTAAATTTTATTTAAATATTGTTTGAATATATCCAAATAAGATCAAAATTAAAATCTTGAATCCCATCCTTTGCGCTCATACATATTCAACAACAGTACTACAGTGAAGTATGAATTCCATTACACATACTTTATACAATATAACATCTATTCACACCATTTCTTCTTAGTCTTATTCAAGGTTTGCATTTGCACTTGATATCCTTACATCTGCATTTGCACTTGATATGGGGATGACAATGGGAGGGTTGCTTTTGAGGAAGGGTTAACTCACAACATGGAGGACCTGACAAAGTGTCTACTCTATCAATATATTTCAAAACTCAACAAAAATTAAAAGACAGAAAATGCAAATCTACATTTTCAAATAAAAATTTAATTTAATTTAAATAATCATCCAAATTAATTAAAAAAAGGTGAAACAAATATTCTCTTCTCAGGGATTAATAAAATAAATGGCGTTGGTTGTGATTATATCTAAAGAAGTGCAATTTCTACCACTGCAACGGATTAATATGTTTTATTATGCTTAGCCTTGATTCTTATATCTCTCTAAAAAAAAAATAATAGAAAACGGATTATGAATTTTGTTGAGTATATTCCGCTCATAATTAAGAAAAGAAACAAGTTACAATATATTCCGCTCATAATTAAGAAAAGAAACAACATGTTTATGGTATGTGTAACATGTGCTTTCCAGTTTATTCTATTAGTTTGAAGTCAATGTCCTCTTGATACAAATCGAAACCAGAATAAATAAGTTTCAGTTTGAATGGGAACGAATCCAGAATTTTCATATTTGGTTTCTAATTTAGATATGTATAATTGATGGCGATGAGATGGAAATGCTACCCAACATTCACACCCCCTCCATGTTTAATCTAATCTCACTCTACCCGGGCTTGGAAATGGGCATTTAACAAAACCATGTGAGCAAAAGCAAATGAATCCAGGTCACATTTAATGGTCCACCCAACCAATTAATGTTAATGAAGAATGTCATATATGTTAAGGAAAATACCTAATTACATATTTAAGTAGTTAATTAGTTAGTTTACCATTACAGGACTTGGTAACTCCATAACTTCTTATAACCATATTGTGTAACTATACATGTTCATATTAATAGAAGACACATCAATAGTGTAGAGTGTTGCATCAATTATGTCTCTGCTTAATCTTTTCATGGTATCAGAGCGGTTTTGGGCCTCACTCCATCATTGGAGGGCCCAGGAACCCTTGATATGTGGATTGTGACCACGAGAGCCTCAAGAAGGACGTGGATCAGTAAGACTACAGTCAATAGCCATAATTGAGAGCAGACAAGCCATTCAGCGTCTGACTGAAGATATATCATGTATTGGTTAAGAGATGGTCGTGGGCAGGAATTTTGACCAGGCCCAAGAGTATCGAATTGTTGATCGTCCACATGATGAAGAATCATTATGAGATGAAGAACTACTTTCATTTTGAACTTGCAATCTTGGAAGGCGTGTTATCAGTTCTTGGTGTATCTAACTTTGTAGGTGCTTGATGTTCATCTAACTCAAGAGAAGGATTGTGAGAAGTATTGTTTTCCATTTCATCCCATGATTTATCTTCCATAAATTTAACATCTCTACTTACTAGAAATTTCTTAGTAACATGATTATATAATATGTATGCTTTCGAATGCTCACTATAGCCAATAAAAATGTACTTATCACTTCTATCATCAAGTTTCTTTCTTAGCTCTTCAAGAACATGAGCAAAAGCAACACAACCAAAAATTTTGAAATGAGAAACATTTACCTTAGATCCACTCCATTTTTCTTCAGGTACTTTACCTTGAACACTAGAAGTTGGTGATCTGTTAAGTATGTAAATTGAACATGCAACTGCTTCAGCCGAGTAATCTTTGGACAATTTTCTTGTTGTAAGTAAACTCCTCGCCGTGTTGATGATGGTGTGATTCTTTCTTTCTGCCACTCCATTTTTTTATGGAGTATATCTAGTAGTCGTTTTCTTTTTAATACCATGATGTTTACAAAAATCAACCAACTCTCTTGAGTCATATTCACCTACAAATTTAGATGAACATCAAGAATCGATAACATGCCTTCCTAGATTGCAAGTTCAAAATGAAAGTAGTTCTTCATCTCATAATGATTCTTCATCTCATAGTGATTCAGATTCTGACCATAATCATCAAAGAATGAGAAGTTTGCGTGATATATATCACCAAGATGATAATGTAGTACAGTTTGCATTTTTCTCATCTCAACCTACTTGTTTTGATGAAGTTGCAAAGCAAAAAGAATGGGTAGATGCAATGAATAATGAAATAGAAGCTATTGAAAGAAACAATACATGGGATTTAGTCGATCTACCTGCAGATAAAATTGTCATAAGTGTCAAATGGGTTTATAAAACTAAATTGAATGAAAAAGGTGAGATTGAGAAACACAAAGCAAGGTTAGTTTCCATAGGTTTTTCACAACAACCTGGCATTGATTATGGTGAAACTTTCGCACCTATAGCAAGATTAGACACTGTTTGATTTGTTTTGCCCATTGCATCACAAAACAAGTGGCCTATTTATCAAATGGATGTCAAGTCCACTTTGGTAGAGGAGTAAGCAAGTTGTGTTCCCCATGTTTTGTAAGACCTTATTGATTCAGGCCTACATAGACTAGTATGCGATCATGTAGTGTGTCCCTGGTTACGAGTAGCTTGAGGCACTGGCCATGGGAGGAATGTGGTATTAAGTCCACTTGAATCGAAGGAATGTGGTATTAATTCCACTTGAATCGAAGAATTTGAATCTTCGATTAACAGGGGAAAGTATGAAATCGAAGGAATGTGGTATTAAGTCCACTTGAATCGGAGAATTTGAATCTTCGATTAACAAGGGAAAGTATGAGATTTTAATCTCAGAATGTGGGACCAAGTTATGTTTAAGGGGGAGTATAATGCATTGGTAGTTAGTGATAGTGATAGTTTTTCCCGAATGTAATTAAGGGGGAGTGTTAAGGAAAATACCTAATTACATCCTTAACTAGTTAATTAGTTAGTTTACCGTTACATGAGTTGGTAACTTCTTGTAACCATATTGTGTAACTATACATGTTCATATTAATAGAATACACATCAATAGTGTAGAGTGTTGCATCAATTATGTCTTTGCTTAATATTTTCACAGTAGATAGACATGGATCATAGGCATTTTTCTTTTGAATTCTATCAAGGAAAACCAACCCAGATAAACCCCACAATTTGTAGGGAGAAGCTCCAAATTTTGACTTTCGTGAAATTTGTATTCAACATCACACAATGCCCATCATTCATGTAGATTTGAATAAATGATTGTTTCACATTTACATGTCATCTATGTTATGGAGTCTGAGAAAGCCATTTTTGTTATATTTGATTGTAGAGCGTTTTTTTAAGGGTTGTTTGATATCAGGTTTGATATGTGGTTAGTTAGTTGTTGTTATATAGATCTATCAACTCCTCCTAGTCCTCATCAACCTCAATATTCTTTTTCTTGAGTTTATGAAAACAACATGGTTTTCACAAATGGGTTATTCTACAGTTTTATGTTTTGCAACAATGGTGTCTCTTAGCATGTTTTATGCCATCATCATATGCAAAGATCAAGCACACACCAATCACTGTAGATAGTAGGCCAGTGATTGAATTTCAGAAATTTGGTTTCACCCACAATGGTCACCTGGACATCAGACTCACCAACGTATCCTATAATCTCTAATAGTCGGGACCTTTCTCTAATGGGAATATTTTTAATTACATAAGAGAATTTGGTTTAGGTATTAATTGAATACTATGAGTTGGTCAAGTCTAAACCATGACGTGTGTTGTAGAACCCTCTCATCAAACTATTATTTACCTTTCAGGAAATTGATTCTAGTCAGGTAGGATGGCCAACAAGTCCTTTGTCACACCAGGTGCAGATGAATATAACCTCAAATTTTCCAATTGTTTTCCTTTCATTCAAGTTTGGATGAATGTGAGAATGGCCATGTATAATTTACTGAGTAATGGGAAAACAAATTATGCCCTGACTCATTTTTTGTTTTTTCTTATTATATCTGGTGCTCTTTTGAGGGTGGCCGTATGTGCGCTAGAAGAAGGGGATTGTTCACATGGTCCATATTCTCATGGGTATCTTGGTTCTCATGAAGGAACTTGATTTATTTGAGACGCAAAGGAAAAATCCTATGCGAAGAGAACTGGAACTGCCCATGGGTGGGATATTGCATTTTATGGATTTAGTTTCTTGAAAGGAGTGATGCTTTTTACTGTAATCATTCTCATTTGAAAGGGATGGTCCATTCTTAAACCTTTTTTACAAGAAAAAGAAAATAAAGTTCTCATGATAGTGATTCCTCTTCAAGGATTTTCTAACATTGCAACAATTGTGATGGATGAGATGGCCCCAACAAGAAAGGATTGGGTTACTTGGATTCAATTGTTGCTCCTTTTGGATGTAATATAATGTTGCGTTGTGATTTTCCCTATAATTTGGTCCATCAAGCATCTTTGAGAAGTTTCCCTTATTGATGGCAAGATGGATAGAAGCTTAGTGAAGCTCACTCTATTTCGTCAATATTACATTATAGTGATTAGTTACCTATATTTTACTCGGATAGTTGTGATAGTCCTCAAAACAAATATATCCTACCAATATTCATGGAGTTGTGATTTGACGACAAAGTTGGCTACATTTGCCTTCTACATTTTCATAGGCTACAACTTTAGACCTGAGACATGCAATCCTTATTTTAGATTGGATGATGAGGAGGAGGAGGTTGTTGCTAAAGAAACACTTGTAGATGATGAGTTTGATCTATAATGTGGGTTTAATCACATAATGGAAAAATAACAAATGGGTCATTATATTTGACTTCCTTTCATTTGTTGTGCTACATGAATCACAGTTTTTTTTTGGCTACCAACCTTAATTGTGCGAAATACCATAGATCTTTTAAAAGATAATTGAGAATTATATTTAACTTTTGTTTATAAGAACCAGATTTTGGCACATGTAAATGTGGTAACCATGCACTTGAAAATTCAAAACTCATGAGTTAAATACTTACACCCCAATTTTGTTGTAAAGTGGATACTTAATGATAATGCCCCATACACCAGGGTGTGCTTACCATAAAGTTAATATTTTGCTTTGCTTCTTTGCTTTTGGAAATAAGAGGTTTAAATGTTATGCATCAATTTTTCATGGATATTTCAATTTTCTCTTACATCTTCCTCCAACTCACCCATGTTAAAATGTATATATATTTGGAATTTGTCTGTGTAGTTTTAGCTCTTGCCTATTTCTATGTTTTCTTCATTTTCATCATGGTTATCCTTCCTAGTTTTGGTGGCAATTAGGGGTTGGTTCTTAAAGATCTAACATGCATGTCTTGTTTCTTTGTTTTTTCAGTATTGTGCAACAAAGGTGCTTGCTTAGAACATACGGTAAGCATTATGCTATATTTCGTCATCTCTCGCATGGTTAATTACATGAAAGGAGTTTTTAAAGGGTGGTTATTCTCTCACCTTTGTTGTTTGTCACTGTTTTTTCTTCCTCTTCCATTCCTCTATGGAAAAGTAGCGGTCACATATCTGAGATTATTACACGTCGTTAGAGGATTGTTGAAAATATTTCACAAGAGATGGGATAAAGATAGACCTTGTGAAGTATTCATTTTCTATCCAAAAACAAAATCCCACTCTTTAAACAACATAACCACACCCCAATTCACTTTGATGTTTATTTTCCTGTACTTTAGGGATATGCTAGTTATTGTTATGCTTTTTTGTGCTTTGTTTCAACTACCACTACATATACCTTCCCCATACATCCTCATAGCCACAAGTCATGGTCCAACGTCATCCTAGAATGTTCCATAAGACAAAGAGTATGAGTGTAAGATGGGTTTCCTATACTACGTTGAATTCAAGATAGAGACTGGCTTTACTTTATTAAAATTTCTTCCCATCCCATGTTAAGAATGCCATTTGTGTCAATAAATCACCTCTCCTAGCCTCGTTATGGTCTTCCTACTTTACAAATGTAAAATTGTTTCTTTTCTATTTTCCAAATATTAAAAAGCCAATTGACTGGTAAAGTCTACGAAGGTATAGATACCCTACCCCCCTCTGGATTTGAACATGTGACCTCTTAAGAGGAAACACATGTTCTTAACCATCAGGCCCACTCAGAGTGTGAAAATGATGTCAAACAATCAGCATCATCATACACATGTCAAAACTCTGCAACAATCTTATTCGAATGCTAATTGCTGATGGGTATATTTGTTTACTTAAAAAGTTATTCTTCCATTATCAATTAAGTACACATATGACACGATCAGATAGTGTTTAATCAGGGAGTAAGTTAACTACCCTACCTTTTGGGATTCCGATCGACGGAGAACGTCTAATCTCCGGCCACTCGGAAAACCCAAAAGGTAGCGCGTTCCCGTTCGCCCCGTTCGCTCCCGTCCCGTCCCGGTCCCGTTCGCCCCGTTCGCTCGATTCCTGTGGCCTTCACATTAGTTTGGTGAGCCATTAATGCATGGCCACCCCACCTTCGAATTCGAACTCGGAACTTTTATCCCGCGCGCTTGCTCACCACTCTGCCGACGGACTGCAACCATTGCCGACGGACTGCAACATCTGCAACCATTGCTGACTGTCTGCAACCATTGCCGACGGACTGCGACATCTATTCCTTATTTGATTCTATCTACACTCTTGACTTCCTATCCTTGTTTTTAAGCCAGATGGCCTGA
>ML783053.1:350807-391919 GCA_009831015.1 Picea engelmannii
GCTGTATGGAGAAGAAAAAAGTGATTACAACTTGAGTGATTTATGTAGCTGGCAGTTGTTGAACAAAGGATCAAATCAAACTTGCAACTTTGCAAAGCTTGAAATCTCTGAAGCCCTGGGATTGGAACTTTGGAGACCTTGTTGTTTTGAAGATTTTCAAAGGTTGTGAATTGAACTTCAGAGTAGTTTAATTAGAAAATACAAACAATTTGTTATTGATTTTGAATATTAAATTTTTTTCCAGAACTAGACAAAACACTTCATCCTTATCAAATTTATCTTTAAGTATATTACCCTTCTTTCGTTATAATAGAAATCTTGTTATAACTTAAAAGTTTTACTTCATTCTTATCAAATTTATCTTTAAAAATCCATTGATACAAACCAATGCTAACTGTGTTCCCGTTTGTCCACAGCCCGACCAAGCCATTGCTGCAAAGCAACCACCGACAGAATGCTCTAAGACAATGATCAATTGTCTCTTCGTCACCGTGGCCAATGGCGAAGAAGTTGGGCAGTTGTTTCTGTTTCTGTGGGCAGCTAGTTTGAGTAGGGCGTTTATTATGCATCATGTGCCGAAGCAAACCCAAAATGGTGGCACAGCCGATTCCCTTAAAATCTGCAAGAAAACCCCATCATTCAGACGAGGTGCTTATGAGAGGGAGCACGGACCCCAGAAGCTCCACCCAATTCTCAAAAGAATCCGGAACCTCTACGAGTAGTGCCCGATCTCTGGCAGGCCTGAGAGAATTGCTTCCAGACAATCCCAACGTCTATTCATTCCATGAAATCAAGAGGGCAACCAAGAATTTCCGCTCTGGAAAGCTCGAGAATTCATCTGTCTGGAAGTGCACCCTGAGAGGTAAGTCCGTAGTCGTTACAGAAAGGAGCCGAACGGATTTGATTGATTTTAGGGCAAAATTGAGAGAAATCTGCAATCTTCACCATAGGAGTATTATTAATCTTCTGGGTGGGTGTGGCGAGGGGGAACATCTCTATTTAGTGTATGAATATGTGGAGGGTGCAAGCCTGAGGGAATGCCTGAGGGGTAGCAAAATGCCTGGATATACTGTGTTATCTTCATGGCTCTCCAGGATGCAGATTGCTCTTGATGTGGCTCAAGGGCTTGAATATCTTCATCATTATACAGGTTTGTGTTATGTTCACAAGTACATGAAATCCAGCAGTGTAATCGTTATGGAGCCTGATTTCAGGGCAATGATTACCCATTTTGGTACCTATGAGTTAAGTGGTGAATCCGCTGTTGGGGCATCTTCGAATACCGAGATTACCGAGGAGGGTTCTGGGGACACTAGTGGGGATTACAGGCGTTCGTCCAGTAAGAGAATTGTTGGTACACAGGGTTACATGGCTCCAGAATATGCTGCAAATGGTGTGATTTCTCAGAAGTCCGATGTGTTTGCTTTTGGGGTGGTGTTGCTGGAGCTTTTATCTGGGCGGGATCCTGTAAAATTTCATTATGATGCAGCGAAGAATGAGTACACGAGGGTGTCGCTCATGGAGGCTTTGTCTTCGATTGTTTCTGGGCCTGACTGTTTAGGCAGACTGAGATCGTGGATCGATCCTCGGCTAAAGGATTCTTACCCTGTTGATGGTGCTGAGAAAGTTTCACGACTTGCAGCGATGTGTTTGGATGAAAATCCTAGCAGTAGACCTGATCTGAGGCATGTAGCTGGAGAGCTATCTAAAAATTTTCTGATATCCCAGAATTGGTCGGAAAAAATGAATGCAAATAAAGCCATCCTTACCAGCACATTTGAGGCCAGATAGTGCTACAGACAATTTTTTCTTCATATTCTGGGGATTGCATATCTATGGTTTGTGAAAGCTTCATTCATGCTGTCTGGAGAATCTCCTTTTTTACTTTAATTCTTGATTATTTATAAGACGAGAAGCCACATTGTCTCTCCCCGATGCAACAGATCTCAACACAGTCCTTGCCTGCGATGTCATTTCAGCGTAGTTCCTTCCATGTGGCAGGAAGTAGCCATTCTTGCTTCTACTTGATGCAGTCTCTGCATTTAAGCTTGACAATTGTATTTTATTTATACGGTTGCTTTAACATGACACAAATTGAAAAACCAAATCTCTGTAATGACCACTAATCGTTAAAGGTCGTCAACTTTATTATTTCTTTAATATCAGAGGGCAACTTTAAGATTATTATTTCTTTAATGTCACAGGGCAGCTTGAAGACGGCTTCGATCAAACAATTGAAGATGTTGTTGTTATTTTAGTATTATAGGACAGAGCGACATAGCCGAGCTTTTGTATAAATAGGATTAACCGAGTCCCAAATGAACATTACTGATTTGTCTTTGTAACAGGCCTCTTGGAGGATAATAGACAACAATGTTTCCTTCATATCTGTCTCCTCCTTTGTGCATTTCTCTTATTCTACATGAATGAGTCTCTCATACCCTTATCAGTTTCTCATACTTTTTCTAAGCTTGCTAATTCATTCAGCATATTTCGAAATATTTCATTCGAGAGAAGGATAAGCAACATAGCTGGTCTTTAAGGTAGAAACCAGCTATATATATAGCTGCATCAGCATTTGCTGGTGTGTCTTTAAAATTATGGTCTCAAGGTGATACAGGACAGAGATCCAAGCCGAGCATGATTTCAAACACTTAAAAGAAAATATATTTGACGATGTTAAACCTTACATTGAATTCATAGTTTCAAAATTGTTCCATCTGTTGGACCGAATCGAAATTTTCAAAGATAATCAAGAATTGGTAAAGAATTGTTCTTAACCATGGTCCTCTTGAATTCCATCATACCGCATCAACCTATTAAAGTAGCTGGTATGCTTTATATATTCTGCATAAAAAATCATTTACTTATAATATGAGGGAAGTGATTGCAATTCATGATTTGAACTTATGGATCACAGTGGACCTAACATTTAGCTTGACTGGTACACGTTTATTTTGTCCACAATCCTAATAAATGAGCCTATTTAGCAACAAAAGGGTTGGCAAATGCATCATTTATAATGTGCATTTAATTATGATTTTAGGTTTTGCATTTTATTTGATTTCATAGCAGGAAATACTTATCTTGATGATTTAGGTGGTTTAGGTGTTTGATTTCATATGCAATTTAGTTTCAGAAAACTTAAAATGTAATTGTTTTCAATTTGCAATAAGGTTCATGAAGGGTTTATGAGAAGGAGAACTTTTTATAGCAGTTTTTCTTCATCATGTTTTTTGGTTAATGATGATTATGTTAAAACATAAAAGGTGTTCCCTTTTCAATAGGTTCTGCAAATTTTTGCCACTGTGTTGAAAATCACTAAAACACTTTGGTTATCTAAAGAGATTAGATTCATATTTCAGATTAAGGAGACTTAATAGGAAATTATTCAAACATTAGTACCCAATGGGAGTCACAATGCTTGAGGTTGGGATGGTGGAAGAACTGGACTTGAATGACTCCTGGAAACACATGTACAATATGTAAAGCTGAGATTACCCAAAAATGAGAAGAACAAGAGCAATAACCACAAGGATCAGCCCTTTGGAATGTTGCATTTCCTGTTTTTTTGACATGGAGGCTTTGCTTGCTATAATGTTGTTGCTGAAAATACAATATTAAATCACCAGAAACTCAAATTGAAACCCATCACACAAAACTCATGTTTTGAGCTGCAACTTGTAAAACAGACTTAGAGTCAGTGCAATACAAAAAAAATGGATGGAAAAAATGATCATATTGTCCAATCATCAATGTCGATTGTCAAAACTAACAATATAGGCCCGAAATATCCCCAACTCTGCCCCGAACATCCCTGAAATCTGCCCATAACATCCCCTAAATCTGTCCAGAACATCCCTAAAATTTGTCTGGAATGTCTTGGGAATGTCTAACAAGTCCCCTAAAATCTGTCCAGCTATCAGCTCCTTTTACCCCAGCAAAATATGTCTCGTGTGTCCATCCACAAAAGTGGTCATTTTCCATGCTACTAGTTTTCCAGGTTTGTGCAAGCCTACGTATTTTAATTTATCAGCTCAAAGACTTGGCACGTGGGCGAACTGGCAAGTTAATGATGCCTGGTTTGTAATTTGAGGCCTATCAGCAGTTTGAAGCAATGAAGGGGTGTGCAGGAGCATCGCTTAAAATAGCCTATGGATGCCCCATTTACTACTGTTGTGTATCTCTAATCATATAATAACGTGCAAATAACTGTTAAAAGGGCCAGTTAATAAGTTGGCAATAAACAGTGAGCAAGCAGCATCAAGATAATTGTTAGATGGCCCTTAGAGAGTCTGCATCAAACTGAACTTCAGTTATTCCCTTACTTCTTACACAACACTGTTAAACCCTATTTTCCTTTACATTCTTCAACTGTTTCTTGTTTTTGTTGGGTAATAATGCAAAATGGCACATACTCTTAGGGTCTTGCCTAATGTTTTATAATTTATAGACAGTACCCTGTAGATTATTGAAAATAAATTAATAGCAAAATTAGCGCAGAAAAACGTAGACACATTCACATATGAGGAAACGAAGGACAAATACTATGCAAACTAGTCTGATTTGTCGCCTCATTGCCATTCAGCCACTCAGCAACTCTTGAATCTGGTCACAATTTAGGATTCCATGGCATTCCCATGAGCAATAATCTTACAAAGCCATACGTTACGTCAAAATAAATTTACATACAGAACCATACATCACGTCAAAATAACTTTTCCCCGCCTACCAATCGAGTAAGGTCTATCCCTCAAATTGAACTTTTCACCTTTTTGTTGTTTTGCGCATTTCCGTGAGCTAAACATAACATAAAATCAAAAATTTTATCAATTTTAGTTACCTTTTCTTTGGTCAAGTTTACAAATCTCTTTCACTGTTACAAGAAGTGCAGAGTGAACATCATCGACAGATTTGTCTTTACCTCAAGAATTTCGAAGAAAGATGGTTTGATAATAGAATTCTGAAATATATATATATATATATGAAAAGTGTTGGTTGAACAAAACCAAGCATATAATGAGATTTTCGTTTAGCTCGATGATGTCCAACTGCAGATCAAACTGGTAGACCACAAAATCAATCTGCTCATCGAGAAGCTCGCAGACATGGACTTCACTGGTCTACACATCACCCAACCGGGCCCAGGTTCCAATTGCCAAAGATATTATGCATGTTTATCTTTCTTCATGTTAGGCATGTTAGTTTTTTTGTTTACTGGTCTCGAAGGCAATGAGGCCATGGCCCCTCCTCATTTTAGATATTACAACTCCTGCTATCTAACCTTTAAACTCCAATATTCTATGTTATGTAGTTAGTTTTAAGTTTTATATGCTTTTCAAGATATAATTTGGAAAACCAACAATTCAAACAATGTAAATCTTATTTTCTTGTTAATATAAAATGTTTCATATAACTTAAAAAAAAAACATAACATCATAAATAACTTACACTCTTTTATAATATTTATCTAAATTATTATAAAATTTCATTTTTTATTAAATTTAGATTTCATAAAAAGTTTTGGGATTGTCTTCTTACCTAAATATTATGTCTTGTATGTTAAGATATGCATCCCATAACTCTAGCTCCAATCCTTCCTATTCTCAAAAACTATTTCAATGTTTAATATTTTATTATTTAAAAAACGTTTGACAAATATTTAGAAAGGTGACTTTATCATGCTTAACTAGCCTTCTCTTGTCACAAATCACAAAATTTTGTGTTGCAAATCACTAAATATTATTAGCAATAGTAAGGGGCCTTCTAAAATCTATTCGATCCCTTTGCAAATTTTCAAAGACCTTTTTTCAACTTTTCCAAACTCTTTTCAACATAAAGTTGCCATCTATGTTGAAATATCAAATGATTTTGTGTAGGTTGAAGGACTTTCCACTCCCTTATTATGTTTTGTTTGTTGCATCTTATATCTAATAGGAATTTTTAAAACGTTTATTTCCCAATATGCATCTTATAATGTATAATTGGTACTTTGCCTTATTATTGCAACACTTTATATTGCATATACTAAGTGGTTTTAGTCCTAAAATGCATCGTCGCATGGTCTATTAAGTATGGACTTGAAGGAATGTCTAAAAACTTTGTTAAATTATGTGTTTTACTTGATTAATTTAATCCATGTTCTTATTCCTTTGACAAGTGCACATTCGTGCTCATAATAGTCTAAAACCAATGTGGCCCCCTTTGATGGACTCAAACTTGATCACTTTGTGCATAGAGGTTTTTTTTAGTCAATTTTGATCACATTTAGTTTGCCCAAAGTACAGATATTTCATGAATCTTTTGTATTTCAGGAATCTTTTATGTATGAACCTTTTCTTCATATTAAAACCTTAGAAGGATCAAGAAGCCTGTAAAAAGACCTCATTCACATGAGATTGGCATCTTTGGGCATGTGCATACCAAACTTCTGATGGTATCACTTTGGACTAGCGCTTTCTTCTTAACATTCAAAAGGTTGTCTAATTTGCACTTTTGCTTCTACTTGCCCAATTTATTTGTGGAAGATTAAGGAGAGGAGGATTGTTAATGTCATTGAAAACCATTGGACTTAAGAGTGCCTTAAGAGGAACTAAAGAGAAAGAATTCGGAGTCATCTCATCACTCAAAAGTATTATAGACGTAATCTTTTCTTCTCGTGAATGGAATCTCTTTTATTTCCCACCTACTTGCTTGTAGTGGATTTGATGTTGTTACTTGAATGTTTTGCTCTCGCTCATTTAATCAATCAAAAAGATTAGAAGGTTTATATGTTATTTACTTGAACTAGATCTAGAGCTATGTATTGTGGAATAAAGAACGGATTCGCTTGTCTTGTGTGTATATTGCTTAGAGCTAGTTGTTATCTTCCTCTTGCTGGAACAATCACTTGGAAGAATCTTCAATGGGAGCACTTTACAATTTTTATCCTTCTTTCTCTCCAAACCATAGTTTAGATCTTGTATTTATTAATAGAGTAAAACTCCTTATTTCTTGTTATTTGTTAATAATTTAGTAAATGTGTTGGTGGGCATCGAGTAGTACATATTATACAAAAAAACATCAGTGACAAAATGGTGACTCCACTTGGAAGGAGATTTTTTCCTTTGTTCTCTTCCTTGGATTGGCTTTAGGGATTTGTTGTGAAATTTGCTCTATGGTTTTCCGTGTTTTGCATCTATCCATTCGAGATCCATGGTAGTTGAATGTTGTAACAATGTTCCTAGTTTTTTGTTTTTTATTTTTTTGGGTTTTCTCTTGACATGCACCACTCTCTAAGCCTTGTTGGCACATCGTTGCTCATTTACAAAGTAAACACATGCATGACACACCAATGTTCCATGATTAACTGCATAGTGCTCTATGTGGGATGAAAGGTAAAAGAAATTTGAGGAAATTTTATGTTTCTAAAGTATATCTACCTGTGTTGTTTTGTTGTTTTTTGTTTCTGAATTTGTAGATTAGAGATGAAGAGAAAAGTGAAGAAATTATTGATTATTTCAGAGAAGGTTTCATTTTTAGTATATATTTTGCGCATTTTTTATTTTACATGGCACATTTCAAGAGCATACATTGCACATTTCATTAAGCAAAAAATTTTGATTTTGTTTGGTTTATGACCTTTGTTTGGTATGGATTGCACAAGAGAGCATGGAGAACATAAGACCAACAACATCATTCTGTGATATCACTTAAAATTTCTACATGAACGAGTCTCCCATATCCTTTACCAGTTTCTCATACTTTTTCTACGCATATTTCGAAATATTTCTTTCGAGAAAGATAAGCAACATAGCTGGTCTTTAAGGTTGAAACCAACTATATATAGTTGCATCAACATTTGTTGGTGTGTAATGTTGATGTGTCTTTGAAATTATGGTCTTGGGAGATACAGAACAGAGATCCAAGCCGAGCATGATTTCAAACACTCAAAATAAAATATATTTAATGTTTACTTATAATACGAGGGAAGTGATTTCCATTCATGATTTGAAAAAAAAAAATTCAACAGAAAATTACTCATTATATTGATATATAATTTGTTCTCTTGACAAAGTATACAAATCTTGCTCAACGCAACTCTATTCCATAGACCATGCACTAAAAACATATTCTACCACTAACCCAACAGAACCAGAGAGTCATCGGAGATGAAAACCAGCATGCAGGTTGCAAGAAGAGATTTGAAAAAAAAACAATAGTTGCTTGCCCCCAAAGGACCTCAAAGTGTTAACCAAACACCGCACGCCCCCGAAGGACCTCAAAGTGTTTACCAAAACACTACACGCCCCCGGTTAGGACCTCAAATATCTGGCCCAAACCTCTTCTTTCCAAGGAGAGAGGACAAAAGAGGCTGAAAGAAACCGCAAACCCATCCAATAGAGAAAAAACCCATCACCCACAACGAATGGAAGAAAATATGCAGAAATGAAACCTCCCTTGCCGCAACATGGTCAGTAGGGTGCATCCGGAAAGGTGTGCACATAAAGATGCGCAACTTGCAGCGTCGTTCGCCATGTAGAAGCACACACCCAAGCCAAAGATCCCTCTGGAGTCGTCGTCCGCCTTGCAACCCCGCACGCCCTTGAAGACGCACACGTCGTCAACTGCACACGTCGTCGACCACTTTGCAGTCCCGCTCCCTTGAATTTTCTCACGCCCAAGTTCTCGCTCACCCTTCTCCCTGGAGTTTTCTGGGATGCGGCTAGTGAAACCCTAGCCGTAGAGCCCCTCGAGTTCTCGATATGTGTTTCAGGTCTACGTGCCCTTGAAGACGCTCATGTTGCTAAGCGCCTTGCATCCCTACTCCCTTGAAGTTGCAGCCCTGCGCTCCCTTTAAGATGCACATGTCGTCGACTGCCTTGTAGCCTCGCTCCCTTGAAGTTTCTCCCTGGATATTTCTGGGATGCGGCTAGCGAAACCCTGGCCGCAGAGCCCCTCCCGCAAAGCCCCTCCCCGAGTTTTTACCATTCATTATTTGAACTTATGGAATATAGTTAACCTAACATTTATTTTCTCCACGATCCTAATGAATGCACTTGGCATATTTAGCAACAAAAAGGTTGGCAAATGCATCATTTATATTATATTGTGTATTTAATTATGATTTTAGGTTTTGCATTTTCTTTGGGCATACTTTAAAAGTTCTAATTTTTTACTCTCTCCGTAATCAAGCAACATTATTGTTGATCAAATCACAATTTTACATTGTTTAAATAGTGTTTTTGAATGCATAAATTGATTTAGCGCCCTACAAAACCCTATGGCACCTGAAATATGTGATCTCAACCACTAAATTCTACAATGAAATATGTGATCTCAACCACTGAAATCTACATTTTTCTAAATTTATGTGCATACCAAACTTATGATGGTATGATTTTGAACCATTTATTTATTTTTATCATTTAAAAGTTTGTTTAATTTGCACCTTTGCTTCTATTTGCCCAATTTGTTTGTGGAAGATTAGGAAGAGGAGAATTGTTAATGACATTTCAAACAATTGGATTTAAAAGTGCCTTAAGAAGAAGGATACCAGAAGGAATTTGGAGTCATCTCATCACTCAAAAGCATTGGTTGTAGTGGATTTGATGTTGTTACTTGAATGTTTTGCTCTCACTCATTGAATCAATCAAAAAGATGAGAAGGTTTATATGCTATTTACTTGAAGTAGATCTAAGGATTTGCATCATAGAATAAAGAAGGGATTTTCTTGTTCTGTGTGTATATTTCTTAGACTAGTTGTTCTCCTCTTCTTTCTCTTCTAGCTCAAACAATCACTTAGGAGACTCTCGAATTGAAACACTTTACAGGTTTTCCTCCCTCTCTTCAAACCATAGTTTAGATCTTGTGTTTATTAGAATAAAACTCGTTGTTTCTTGTTGTTTGTTAATAATTTAGTAAATATGTTGGTGGGAATAAGTGTACAAAAACTTTCATTGACAAAATGGTGACCTAACTTGGAACGAGCTTCTTTCCTTCTTCTTTTTCTCTTCCTTAGATTGGCTTAGAGCTTTGTTGTCAAATTTGCTCTCTGGTTTTTTATGGTTTTTTATGTTTTGCATCTATCCATTCGAGAACCATGGTAGTTGAATGTTTGTAACAATGTTCCTAGTTTTTTGTTTTTATATTTCGAGCTTTTCTCTTGGGATGCACCACTCTATAAGCCTTGTTGGCACAACAATTCTTATTTCTGGAGTAAACACAAGCATGACACACTGATGTCCCATGATTAAATGCTCGTTGTTTATGTAGGATGAAAGGTAAAATAAATTCAAGGATATTTTATGTTTCTAAAGTATATATGCCTATGTTGTTTATTGTAAGTTTGTTTCCGAATTTGTAGATTAAAGATTAAGAAAAAAGTGAAGAAATTATTGATTATTTTGAAGAACATTTCATTTTTAGCATATACTTTGTGCATTTGTTTTTTACATGGCACATTTCAAAGCATACATTGCACACTTAATTAAGTAACAAATATTGATATTGTTTGGTTTGTGACCTTTGTTTGGTGTCAATTGCAGAAGAGAGCATAGAGAACATAAGACCAACCATATCATTAAGTGATATCACTTAAAATTAACCTTAATAAAAGTCACTTGCCCTCCTCTCTTTTTTGGTCTAGAAAATTTAGATTATATTCTATTGTGTTTGGGTTATTATCATGTCTTCTTAATAATTGATTGTGTGAAGTTGGCGTTGATGGTATTTTTAACATAAAATTAACCTTGAAACGCTAAGGAACCATGAGATTGAATGATTAATTAATTCACGGAACATTGCTTTAAATTAACTTATGACATATTGGTTTCAATTTCTCATAGAAAATCATTTTTCCTCTTGAGCTTGATCACCACCATTTGGTGAGATTTCCTCTTTGATAAGACACCTTTGTGGCAACTAGTGTAGCAAGGCTAGTGTTTCTGTGAATACCAATATTTAACCATCGGGGAGTGTTGGCACTCTTATCATGGCTAAATTGAACCTCTCGAACTTGACCATAGGTCTTTTGGTTTGTGTGATTTCTAATTTATATCAAACCAATGCTCATCTCTTGTGTTCCCCAACTGTTAACAATCCTATCTCATCCTTCCCAACTCGGCTAGAATCTAGTCTTCGAACAATGTCAACCTTGTATATAGGAACTATCTAAGATGAAGAAGAGGAAGTCAAAAAAGTGTAAGAATAAGATATAAGGCCAAGGGAAATGTTAGTAATGCTAGGAGCAATGGCAATTCCAACCAAGGTCAAACGTCACCATGAAAAGGGAATAAACATAGACATCCTTGTGCTCTTTGTGGATGGGATCATTACATTCACTTATGCCCTCATCTTGTAGGACTCCAACAATTGTGGGCCCAATCGCTTAATCAAACAAACCTGCAAGAGCCAATAATGCCATTGTAACCCAACCCATTTCTTGTGTTGTTGAGGCTCCATTGGATTCAATCTCTTTGGTTGTGCACCCACTAAGTAGTCAATCCTCCCAACCTATCTACCTCACTGTCACATTAGAATCACCGAGGCAAGGGAGCACCACTTCCACTTCTAGTGTTCGATCACCCACTAGATCTACGCATTGTATTGTATGGCAAATGGAAGTATGCACTCTTCATATTATAAGGTCATTACCTTTGACCAAGACAACCTTTTAGAGATATGTATACCCTCATCCAATACTTTCCAAATTAGGGTTCATGTATAGAATCAATTCATGATTTGGTAAAATCTCCAAAGGTACACCCACACTACAAGTCCCCATATTGATGGATAGCATCATCCCTTAATCATGTGCTCACATCATTATTGATATGCCTACAATGCAAGTCCCAAGGTTGATGTAATTGAATCCTCACTCACTTCAATAGTAACATCTTTGATAGTAAAAATGTACTACAAGTCCCTATGTTGATGTGATAGCATATTTCGAGTTCAAGTCCCTAGCGTGATGTTTATAATTCCATCCCTCATTCTAATGGTATTTGTGAATAATATCGCATGGATAATACCAACACCATTTAGAAATTGGTTTTAGGGTGTAAGCCATAGGTTGATGTGATAATGTCATCCCTCGCTCTAGTAAGCTTTGTGAATAATTCCACACGGATAATACCCACACTATTTGGAAGTTAGCTTTAGGTTGAAACCCCCCAATTAGGTATGATAGTGCCCTGCCTCACTCCAAAGAGCTTTGTGAATAATCCCACATGGATAACGTTGCAACAAAATATTTGTTTCCTTTTAAAAGTTGTATTTGGGTGCATAACCTCGAGTTGATGCGATAGATTCCACCATCACTCTTATAAGCTTTGTGAATAATCCCACATGAATTGATGGGGCATGATATCACATCAACCTAGGGACATGTAGTGTAGCTATACCACTATGAATGTTAGTACATAATGGAAAACTTGTATTGTGTGTATATTGTCAGCAATGTTAGTTCAAAGTGACAACGATGTTAGTATTGTAGTTGCAATGGAAGGATGTTATCACACCAATTTATGGACTTGTAGTGTGGGCTTATCTCCAACAATGTTAACAACAGAGCGATGGAAATGTTAGTACTAGAGTGATGTTGATGTCATTATTTGATTGATGGAAATGTTAGTACTAGAGTTGTAGTGGGAAGACCTATCTTATCAACATAGGGACTTGTAATACAAGTATATTATTGACAATGTTAGCAACTTAATGAGCAAGGATGTTACCATATGAATTCAGGTACCTACAATGGATACAAGCAATGCAGGGGTATCATTGATGATGTTAGTAAAAAATTGAGAGAAGGGATTATCAGATCAACCAAAGGACTTTTAGTAGGGATATGTATTGCATGTGTACCACTAGTAATGTTAGTACTGTAGTGAGGATGGATGCTCTCTTATCCACCCATACACTTGCATTATGGGTGCATTGTTGACCCAAAAATATGCTTTGGGTTGAACATGATGTTTCTCATTTTTCATATCTTCCTAAGCTAACACAAGGGTTGTTTTTAGCATCCCATTATGATCCAGTTCCAGTCAAAGATAGTGGTAGGAGTCATAGTTACTATGGTCATTTCCCATTAAAGAGTATCAGTGGGTTTTATTCAGAGGTTTCATCTGATCACATAGTGACTTATCATACACTAGAAGAGTATCAAGCATCAATATCAAGTCACTTGGTCTCAGGTCAAGTCAGTGACATGGTGTTAGATTCAGTTTGGTCAATGCCTTCCTTATCAATTCGAGGTATAGTAGGGCCAAATGGATTTCACAGTTTCCCCTAGCCTATTCTCATGTATTGTAAATCTCCATAACAGTCATCAATATCCTTATGTCCATCAACATCTTGAAGGCACCCAAGCGGGCTCATTATGACTTTGTTTGTCTTGTATCGAAACCATGATATTTTTCCCCTAGGGGAGGCCTTCCAGGGATTATTTTTGAGTTATGAAACCTTCCCATACCGGAATTCTATTTCAAGGCTTCTCAGTTCAGATTTCATGAACTGAGGACTCAGTTTGCAAAAATTTCAATGTTGTCCCCTTTTCGCTTGTCATTGGGCGGGTCTCGTATGAACATGGTATTTCACAAGAAATAAAATGAAATATATTCATCATATGGGAGATATAATGGTTTCACCCTGTGAGGATTAGGAAAATATTTCCAACGAGCTTGATTCTGAGTTCGTATGACCAGTCTCCAAAGGGAACAAATTTCACGCCTCCTAAATCGCCAAAATCCATAGTTGTAATTTCCTAATAAGTTGTGTTCTAATATCTGACTTAAAAGAAAAATAGGTCCCAGAGGTGATGTAGGACAGTGTGATACCTTTCCAACGGTATATCATATCTTGGTTTTGACCCCTAGTGTTGGATTACTAAGAGGGCGGGGGGGTGAATCAGTAATAGATCAATTCAATCCTTTTTAACCACAATATGCAAGTGTTATATCAATGTAGCATTATCACCTGATAGTTGCAGATTAAATAAACAATGAAAAAATGAGCAATCATACACATACACAATACACCAATGTTTTTACGTGGAAACCCAAGTGGGAGAAAACCACATAATATTTTTTCTTATATGTCTTTAAGAATTACATTCATTGGAAGCTCCAACTTCCTTTGTTTTCCAGCTGCAACTGGAAGGAGACTCTAACCCCCTAATTTCTCAGGCTACAACCTGAGGGAAGCTCCAACTCCTCAATTCTCTGGCTACAACCAGAAGGAGGTTACAACCCCCTATGTTCTCTGGCTACAACCGGAAGGTGGTTACAATCACATGTCCTTGCCCCGTCCAACTGCCCTGATGTAGAAGTAGAATTATGGAACCACTGCCACACTATCACTGTGAGATATATTGTTGTAAACCTGTAAAAATCAACCTACACCAAACAACCTGTACCAATAACCTGAACCATGCATCAACCATGCATCAACCTATACCTCAACCTGTAATCAACCTGAACCATGCATCAACCATGCATTGACCTATACCTCAACCTGTAATCAACCTGTACCATAAACAGGTGCATCAACCATACACTAACATGTACCAAACAACCTGTAATCAACCTGTACCATAAACAAGTGCATCAACCATGCACCAACCTATACCTCAACCTGTACCATGAACAAGTGCATCAACCATGCACCAAACATGTACAAATAACATGTCACAACAACATGTCTCATCAATCTTATCAACCAAATCAGATCTACTCACCAAGATAAATCACCAAGACAACTCTCAAAGATGTGCATCAACCAAGCATAACACAACAACTCATAATCATCATCAAGATCAATATGTGCTTCTAATAATATACCAATACAAGTATGTTACATCATCCATAAACCATGTGTCAACAATACTACTAACAAGTACCTCCAACCATGTACCAAGTATGTACCAATCATGTATCAACTATTCATCAACTATGACTCATCAATATGTACCAACATAATCAACTATACACCTCATGTATGTGTCAACTCATCAACTACTTGTCTCAACCATGTACCCAACATGTACCTCAACCAAAAGCCCTCATCAATTTCATCATCCAAATCTGATTTGTAACTCTATAATAGACTTGGTGTATAAGATCACATATCTGCAAACCTTCCTTAACTTTAACAACAAGAGACTAGCATTTTCATCAAACTTTACTTTAGTCTCACATGACTAATTTTGGATTAGTCAACAACCCTAACTTGAAATAATCATAACTATGTACTTGTAATGATTAAAGATCTAAAAATGGTACACAATATTCTTCAGTGTGTTTATGCAATTCCTCTAAACTTCACTACTAGGAACCTCTCAGAAAAGGAGTTATAGCAAAAATGGCATACCTTATTGAATTATGGCTTATTCTAGAGAGGGAACTTGTAGAGCGTTCCCCGCACGGAATATTTGTTGTATGGATCTGAAAATTGTACACAGAATACTATTGACTGTACTATAACCAATAAATTTTGTCTTACTGAATTTGGATCTGTTATGAAGAAGTTATGACATTTTTACATGAAACACTTGTTTTAGACTAGTTTCAGGACTAACCACAAATCCTATTTTCCACGACGTGTAACTCCAATAATACAACGACCCACAAGCTGAAATTTGTATCACAACTACTTGGATATGTTTCCTCAATTGACTCCCAATTTCACGATCTGAATCATTCTAGAAAAAAAGGTATTGCGAAAATGGTGAGATGACCTGTAAATAACATACCTTAGAAAGCATCATCAAAAGAATTTATCCTCCCTTGAATTTCGGCCTTCTTTACTTCACCTTCCCTCTGAAATTCGGCTTAGATATCCTTTGGTTACCTCAGTCACCTGTAGATATTCAATATTCTCAAGTGTGATTAAAATGAGAGAGCTTTGCCTCTTATTTATACTTTCATGTAGCTTCCTCAAGGGGTTATCTTTTAATCATCTTAACCCACTTTCCTTATTTTAGGGTTAACCCACTTCTAACCACTTGTCAACTTAGTAATTTCTCCATTAACTTTATTATTTAAATAAATAAAAAATTATTCACTTTGACTTATAGTACATTCATCACTTCACTTTATTGTTTACCTTCTAAAATCTCTTAAACCACTTTGACTACTTTGACCTTTTGGGGCTTCTAGATGACTCGTGAGGGTTCTCCAACTTCACATGACCATAACTCTCTACCCGTGAGGAGTTATGTGGCATTCCACATACCACTGGAAATGGCATGACATGTACTATCCATATAAAATATTCTTACCTGAAAATATATCAAAACTCATACCATTATCCATCAAACAAACTTGGGTCCATTACCCAAACATTTCTCCAACTTCACATGGCCATAACTCTCTAACCATGAGGAGTTATGTGACGTTTGTGACATACCACTGGAAATGGCATGACATGTAATATCCATCTGGAATAGTCTTACCTGCAAATATATTAAAACTCGTACCATTATCCATCAAACAAACTTGGGTCCATTACCCAAACCATTGTGCTACTGGAATTTGCTACCAAACTTTCTTCCAGGGTTGATATCAATGACAACCAACCCAATTAATCAACAATATCCCCCTTTGGCATTGATGGAAACACTCTGATTCAATATTGAAGTCATGTCACTCATTCTCCCCATTTACCTTTACCTTTGCATTTACCTTTGCATCTGATAAATCTATCCCCATTTGTCATCAATGGCAAAGGTATATTTCCATCTGGGGTTGCGCCCCCTAACTGAACTATCCTTGGGGATACTCCCCCTGACTGAAATCTTCCTGAAACTGACATTCCAACCTGAACTGTCCTCTTTATGGTGCTTCCTCGTGTAAATCTAAGACATATAATATAAGCATTCAAAAGCATTCATTTTGGAGTAGAAATTACTCTGAGTCTCTGGTGTAGATACTCAAAGGCTTCTCATGGAAGTGGTTTTGTAAATATGTCTGCCACTTGTTATTTTGTGCCCACATATTCAACTCCGATGTTCTTCTCTGTAATATGTTCCAGTAGAAAATGATACTTGATTGGAATGTGCTTCGTCTTAGAGTGCATCACCGGGTTCTTTGAGATACTGATGGCACTTGTATTATCACAATAGATTAGAATGGGATCATCACACTCAACCTGTATATCTTTCAGAGTTTGTTTCATTCATAGAACCTATGTACAACATCTTGTTGTTGCAATATACCATGCCTCGACTATATATAGGGATATTGATGATTGTTTCTTGTTTATCCATGATACTAAACACTCACCCAAGTAGAACGTTGATCCATTGGTGCTTTATCAACCATCAATGCAACCTGCCCAATCTGCATCTGTGTAGGCAATAAGTGATAGATCATTTCCTTTTGGATACCATAATCCAAACACTTTTGTTCCTTTGATATATCTGAAAATCATCTTTACTGCTAATACATGTGATTCATTTGGTGTTGCTTGAAATCGTGCCACCTGTCCAACTGCCTGCATTACATCTCATCTGGATGTTGTCACATATAGTAAGCTACCAATCATTGACATGTATTACCTCTGGTCTGTAGACTTTGAATCATCATATTTTCTCAACTTGCAACTAGTTTGCATAGGAGTGGTAACTAGTTTGCAATCTTCCATTCCGAACCTCTTTAGTATTTCTCTAATATACTTAGTTTGAGAAACAAAAATTCCTTGGTTGTTTTGACATATCTGAAAACCCAAAAAGAAGGATAGTTCTCCAAGTAATGACATTTCAAATTCATTATGCATATCCTTTGAAAATTTCTGGCTTAACATGTCATTAGTACTTCCAAAACAATACCATCAACATAAATTTCAATTAATAAAATACTACCTTGAGTTACCTTGATGTAGAGGTTGTTGTCTGTGCTTCATTTCCATAGTTTGTAGGGAGTTTTGTCATTGTTGTTTCTAAGCATTACTATGTTTTGAATGTGAATTGTTGTATGCACTGCATGTGTCCAAAAACTATATGTCGATTTGGAATCCATTAGCAATGTTCGAGCCATTTCCTGTGTAATTATCATCCATTATGATAATGTTCCTTTGTCTCTGAACCACTCTCTGAACCAATCTATGAATCCATGCTCTCATCCACTGTCATATATATGTCCAAACCTGCTAAGTGTTCTTACGAATCCATCTCTTTCCATATTGTCCAAGACTCTACTTGCGCAATTGTCCATAATGCTAACCCATTTATCACTATACTATCATGAAGTCTTGATTAATCTATCAAATTATAATTCTGTTAATTGACTGCTCTAAATGTGTCTTCTCAAACTCTGCAAGTTGATCGAATGATGGTTCTTTGTTCTGTCACATCTATCACATAGACTCCCCCTGTCTAATATTCATATTACCTGGGAGTCTCTAAGATGAATGGCTCAGAACAATTTCTGCTCTGATGTGTATTCATCATCATCTTCATTGGTAGATTCATCATCATCTTCATTGGTAGATTCATTATCTCTTTGAGTTTTGACTTCTTTCTTTCTATCTGTGGATTCATATTTCACTACAATACCTGAAAGTACAATCTCTTGAACTTGTTCCTTATTTACTTGTCCTTCCTTTCTTTCAGTTATTTTCCAAACCTTTTTGTATCTGACATCTTTCTTTTTCTCTGTAGAATTTTCTTCATCTCGTTTTATTGCCAATCTTGCGATCTCTGGTACCTGGTATTTGTTCACCTGTTCTTCATGTTTTCTTATCCATACTTTCTTATATCTGATATCAGTGTTCTCTTTCATGGAAGTATCGATCATGCTTCTACAATCACTGGCTATGTGTCCATAGTTATGACATTTGTAACACTCAATGTGACGTGCGACCACATAGGCACTTCTTGCTTGAACATTTCTTTTACAATCCCTACAATCTGCAACCTTACATCTGATACAAGAAAGTAATGACATCGTTGGAGGAGGACCTATGAATGGCAGGTTCATCAAACATTACATCGTTTAAAGGAACTATCACCCTTTCCATTCATTATATATAACCATTTTGTTTTCAGTTGAAGCAGTTGAAATTAAATCAGCGGAACTGAAGCCCGAGGTGAAGGCCCTGAGTTATGCTGAGTAGATTTTGAGTTTTCTGAATAAAATGTTGGTAAATTCAGTTGCAGGAGTAAATCATATCCCAATGGGTAGGCACTCGATCTGTCGTTCTTTTCTACCTCGCAGGGAGGATAGCATCCCCAGTTGGAGCCCATGTTATCACCATAAACATTTATGTGGGAAATCTAGTTTTCAAGGCTTAGTGAGGTGCTAAAATGATGTGGAGGCATGACAGACTAGAGGACAAGGCCAAGTCTAGTAGGAGGAAGCTTTATCCAGTGGTAGTGCTAAGTGATGGGACTCGATAGGTCACAGATCGCAAGCGCGCTAGATGAATGGTCGGGGATAGTTTCGGGGGGAGGAGTTGCACTGAAGATAATCCCTGAAAGCGGGTTGAAAAGTAAACCACGGTTTCGGGTCGGGACCACGTAGCACCACTGGGTTCATTTCAGGGAAATAAGCAAGTTTCCCCAAACCACTTCCTCTCGCCCCCGAAATCAGGAAAGTATATAAAGGGGGCGCTTGTTGTTATTTTATTATTTTTTCAAATACTGGAACATTGAAAGTTGGCGTGACCACTCCATTCAAACGTAATCTCAACATTGCGCTAAGCTCACACCTTTTTCGCTTGTTTATAGGTATTTTTCATTGCCATCATGGACCCTAGCATAATTTCAGCAGCAAAGAAAGACCCTGTGTCAAACAAAGAAGCCCTAATTGACCGAGATTCATATTTTTTCGACATTGAAATCACCATTTCGCCCATCTCCGTGTCCAGAGCTAATTTGTCCAATAATGTACGGAAGAAGATACCCTTCCTTGAAACAGTCCAGGCCACTATAGTCCCTTACCCTAACGAGGTCATGTTCCCTTTCCCCGAATTCATAGGTTGGTGCGCAGAGCAGTATTCACAAGAAGAAAAAATTGTCTTAAATAAACAGGGGTCTGAGGTCCTGTGTAGGGTAGAGAGTTTGTTAATTCGAGATGCCCTCGACATACTAGAGTCCCTCTCTGTAGTGTCTGGACCATTCGAGGAAGAAAATTTGATTATGGTTTACATGAATTGTGCATCAGAAGTCAAAGACCTATTCTTACAAACAATTGTCAAACCAGTGCATCTTTCTGAAATTTTGTCCTTGCCAATGATTGTTAGTGTCATGGTTATTGAATTCCAATGGGTATGTTCCCTACTAAGTCAAATTTTAGGTCTAGATAATGATAAGCATGTGGTCGAGGTCATGTTAGGTTTTTTGTTGGCGTTTTTCCAGTCAGAGTCCAATCAGTCAGTCTGTATCAGCTTCGATAAATTCATAGTTGATAAGATCCACAAATAGCTAGTGAATTTTTAGTCACTAAGACATTTCAGATATTACATATTCTTGCTGAAGATTTTCCTGGAAACAAACAAGAGAGAGTTCCCTGAAGCACCATTCATATCAACTGAATTTAAAAGGATCATATTGCTCATTTTTATCAACAAGGTCATGTCCAGGGTTTACAGCTTGATTTTCAACACCAACCTACCAAGAGTCATGGATGACATGAGGAGTTATTTACAGCCAAATCTAGAAAATAGAGTGGGGGATTGGGTGTTGTCCATGCATTCAACAGTGATATGGGTTTATGGTTTTCATAAATCCCCCTATCTTCTGCCTATTTTTCTGACACCCAAATTCTTTGCCCTAGAATTCATCAGGCAAAGAATCATATCAGAGACAGAGCATTTCCTGAAATTACACAAGGCCTCCAACCTCAAATTCCCTTTCATCATTGGACCTTTCATTGTCAAGACTAGATCATGCTTATCTCAGATCCAAGCAAATCTCAAGGAGTTTGGATTTGCACAGCTACATGGAAGAAGATATGATCCACATCAGATCATATCCAAGAGAAGATTTATGAACAAACAGACCCTCTATGAGCATGAACATGTTGAGGGTTTTGACAAATTGGAAAATATAGATGTATGTGTTGATATGGAAGCAATCTTGCAACCATCTCAAACACAACAAGTGGAGGAAGCCCTGCAACAAACTCAAACACTGCAATATCCTCAGAAGATGATAGTTAAAGTCCCCAAAGTAAGTGTTTACAGCAAAAGAAGCGGTTCAGAGGCCCTGGGCAACAGTAGTCAGCAGAATGCCCCTAAGAAGATGAAGATCACACAATCCCCACAGATAGTGGATCAAGAGGAGGAAGAGCCTAAAAAACAAGTGAATATGGATATGGTAGAGAGTGGCACCAACACTGTAGAAGTTGTGAAAGGACGCAAGCTCCAAAGTGAAGGCATCTCAAGAACTTCCAGCAACAAAAAGCACATCTTTGATAAGGCTTCTGGAGAAGCCTATCAATTTAAAGAAGATTTGGCAAAACAATATGTTGAGAAAGGAAACTTGGCTATGGGTGAAATGAGGGAGTTAATCCATGAAGTAGAAAAGATTTCTCAACATAAGTCTTCTATGTTCATAGTAAGAGATATAGAGAAAAGGACATTTAATATAGCAATTGCAGATGGAGACAAAGTATCTAATATCAAGCTAAAATATGACAACATCAGTGCTCCAGACAAAGTGAAGTTCAACAGGAATACCAGTGATATGTTGTATTCAGAGTACTTGGGTATAAGCCTGAATAATTCAAAGTTGTCAACTTATGCAATAAAATTGGAAGGGTAGTTAAGGAAAGAAAAGGCATCCAACAGAGCTTGGAAAACTCAAGTCAAGAGGCTAGAATTTGAAGGCCCTCAGGGAGTGAAATCCTCATTAGATGAAAAAGACGAGTTGATTCAAAGCTTGAAGAAACCAAAAATGTCAGCCATAGAGCATCCACAAATATCAGAACTGGTTGCTCTAGAACATGAAAAGCAAGCATTTCGACAAGAGGCATTAAATTACAAGGCCAAGGTATTACAGCTAGAGCAAGAAAAGGTGAATTGGTCACAAGGACAGACAGAATTACCAAACATGGTTGTATATGCACCTTCTACTGCAGAAGTTGGGCCAAGCACTGAAGGACTTGTCTAGACTATGTCACAAGTTAGCCAGAAAATTTATAAAAACCCCCCAAAACAAAAAAGCTATCCATTGATTGACAAAGAAACACCAAGTTGCATGAGAGATTCCTCTCTGAGGTGAGCAGGTTAGTACCCAGATCTAAAGTTGGTTTGTGGGTTACCTCTGTCGTTTGTTTATCAGCCAAACAAATTTACAGAGTGCTAACAACACTAACCACAGTTCTTAACTCCTATGGGAACAAGACATATGGGTGGCCCCAATTTTATAACAACGACCCTAACTTCGTTAGTACATATTATACACTAGGCATGGAGGTAAACAAGTTCAAACATTTAACCTTAAGGATGTGATTTTGTGTTATTTGGGTGATCTTTGTGTTCCTTCAAGTGAGTATGCAAAGCTAATTTGGGAGGCACATTATAGTCGGGTGGCACGACACTTCAGGATGGATTCAATCTCTATGGATTACATGTCAGGTTTACCTTCCACCAAACATGGTAATGAGTGTGTCTTTGTGGTTTTCGTTTGGTTCTGTAAGATGGCTATTTTGGCACCGGATTAGAAGAGGATCACAACTGAAGCCACTACTAAGCTCTTCTTTGAGTCTGTTTGGGTTCATTTTGGGTTCCCACGGACCATTACTTTAGATAGGAATAGTAGGTTCCTCAGTGCCTTCTAGTACAACCTATGGTCTCTAATGGAAACAAAGTTAATTGAATCGACTGCCTTCCACCCCAAAACAGGTGGAAAAACAAAAGTGGTCAATAGGAATTATTGTGCATAACCTACGCATGTATAAATATAAGCATCCACATAGATGGGATGAGATCCTTCCATATGTTTAACATAACTACAACAGATCCCTCCACAACTCTATTAGCCACAACCCTTTTCATGTGTGCTTAAGGTTCTATCCATTGGCCCCCATTGATGTATCTCTTCCCATTTTGTCTTCAAAAAAAGAGTCCTCCCATGCTCTAGCACCTACCAACAAAACATACAATTCTATCTAGTTTTCAAAGCAGGACAACTTCTTCACCAAGGCAAATGGCTCACCAGGAGTCAAATTTTACAAAATTCTCCCCATCTAATGAGGGAACTTGATGCAATGGGGACCATGTATTCCTAAGGGGAGAGGACTAATTTAAGTGGACATCGATGGCCACCCAGCTCTTGCACTGACTCAACATGGGTCTCCATATTGGTAGATTGTTTTTATCTACAGTTTTCATGTCCTAAACTTTCAGGGCCATTTTTAGGCCTTAAATGATGTTTTTTTTTCCATTCAGGGGCTTAGAGATGCCATGGCATTCCTAGGCCTGCCAAAAATTGTACTTCTCAATTCGATGTTTCCAACAAGCTAGTGTGTGCCCCAAACTAAGATTGTATGCAAAAGTTTTTCCCCCAAGAAGTTGATGTGTCAACTAGCCACCTCGAGGTCTACAATCCTAGGGTTAGGGTTTTGGATCTTTAGGGTTTTTTCCTCTTAGGGTTTAGTACTTTATGTTAAAATACCATTTCAACCTCTTGTAATGGTTGTTTCTAAATGAGCATAACCAACACCTCTCTCTTCAAAGATAAGCTACCACCATTATAGCTAGTTTGTCTTGCTTTGCATTTCACGGTCTTTTTCTATTTCATTTATTAATAGATTTTGATTCTCACTATATTACTCTGGTCCCTGCAATTTGTGTGTGTGTGTGTGTGTGTGTGTGTGTGTGTGTGTGTGTTTTCATTCATAAATTTCCTTTTGTTTCATTCTCTATACAATACATATCACCTCCTCTGTGACCCTAACCTCTCAACAATGCCTACCTACAATAGTTATAAGAATCAAAGCATTGAATTTAATCAAAATGCAAAAAATTGATTCCATTCATGTTGGATAAAAAATGCATCAACTAATGATCTCACCGTGAATAATTGAGGAAATGGTGGAGATTGGTTAGCATACAAAGCACTCAGCTAGACAAGTTGCTCTGAGGAAACAACTACTGTAGGGTCGACAAGTGCAGCCAGAGTGGATGAAAGAAGGGGGGTTGTAGCAAGGAAAAATGGTGTAGTCTCAACAATTGCAACCATAGTGCATGAAACATGAGGGTTTGTAGTAGGGGAAGAGTGGATTGGTGCAGGGTGGAAGGGTGGTGGGGGTGGATGGTGATAAATCCCCATGGGCTATAATATCAGGTGAAGTAATTTTGGGGTGGGGGTGAGGGGGAATGGAATCCCAAGTGTTGGGGTAGGGTGGCCAACAACCTAACCCACCCTATAATGTAGGATGTATGGTGTAGGTAATGGATGGGTGGGGAAAGGTGGTAGTGTGTAATGAACCAATCCTCAAAATATCATCAAATAACAAAACTGCACACCATGTATAGAATGTGAGCGTGAAGCACAACTCCAAGATAGATAAGTTACACAATAACTCCTTAAAGAATAGGGTAACCCCCTCCAAATAACCAAATATCTTTCATACCTCACAATTCACATGTCCTAATAATGAATACATGATCTCTTATATATAGCTATTCACACTTGCACATGAGGCCCCTTTTCTACTAGGTCGACCCCATTACATATATATTTACACATTACATGTATATTTAGGCCCATATATTCCCCCTCTTTGGGTCATATCATATACATTTAGCCATATATATGCCCCCCTTAGGTCATAACATAGTACGCTCTTTCAAAAAGATTTGTCCTCAAATCTTTGCAATTAAAGGCTTCACATGTGATGAAACCAAGTAATATGATTTTCTTATGTTCCTGCTTTCTTCATACCATTGTTGATTATCTATCCATCCAAAATAAATTATTCTCGGTCTTAATCCTTGGTGTCTAGTTGTTGCATAATTTTATTTCCTTTGATTCCATGTATTTTTGTTTTAGCTTCTCCAATTTGTAGTGGTTGTTAGTCTCTCATAATATCTTGTTGAAGAGTATTTTGGTGATGCCTTGTTCCATGAATATTGACAAGTATTCCATCTTCTTCCTTCATAATGTTGATATCGTCCTTCTTGTCTTCCTTGAAATGTTTCTTGGTAATGAGGGTGTCGATATGGTTTCACATTTGATGGTCTTCCTTCACTCTGCACATGCATTTCATCTATCTTCTTTTCAGAGACAATGGCATCCTCGATCATCTTTGCTTGGTCTTTGATTACTCTAGCCTTGGAGATAATACCATCATATTTGGCATGTACATCCTCTAGATGGAGTTCAAATTCATCAAGTATCTTATGGTGACCGTCTTGAATCTTGTCTTTTTTCTCTTTTTGAAGGTACAATGTCACCCCAACTATCAAATTTTGATTTCCTTATTCAATTTTGGATTGCATTTCTAATTTTACCTCATCAGTATTTAGGGATTCCTAAACCTTCTTGCAGATTTCCTCTTCAAGCATTTTGGTAGATTCTTCATCCAAGATCCTCATTTCTTCTTGATTTTGATAAAAAAAAAATATAATTTCAATCTTTTAACCTCATCCAATAATTTTTCATTATGGTTTTATAATCTACATATCTCTTCATCTTTATTTTTCAAATCTTCCCTTGACTCATCATTTTCCCACTTCGATTTACTACTCTTTTCTTGCTTAAGTTCTTAACCTCCTTAATAAGTGATTCATTAAGGGATTGTTACTTAGATAGATCCTCACCCTTATTCTTAATATTTTCCTTTGCTTCTTTTAATTCATCTTCAATTCTATACAATTCCTCCATTTTTGTATCCCTAATCCATTTATGTAGAAATGTTTTTCAAATTCTTCCCATGTGGAGTAGAGTCTAGTATCTTCATCAAGGCTTCTCCACCACTTATGAGCTCCACCCAAAAAATAAAAAGATTCCCCACAAGGACTTATACCAGCCATCATACGATCTTCCTTTACCATCCTCAACCATTCCATTGGACTGATTTCATCGTTATCTTCATCTCCACTAAAGTTAGGTATTGTCATTGATTCTTAATTGAGGTCTAAACCTAATCCTTAACTTCCAACTTCAGTATATTAAGGATAAATGTCTCAAATATTTATAATCCTTGTTCCAATATCATCTTGTATGTTTTATATTTCCAATGGATTTTGAATCAGCTCAATCGGACATCCCAATCAAAAGTTATGATAGTTTTAAGTGAACATACCTTTGAAAACCCTGATTTGGAATCTATCCTCCTAGACGACCTTTCTTTTGATGTATCTCTGTAATTCCGGCCCTTATGAGTCTGAAATTATGACCTGTAGTACTCTAAAATGTCTTATTTGCAATGTCATATGTCTGACCAAAATTGGATGTGCCAAGTGGAAGTTATGGTAACTTCCCCACACCTTGCGGGTTTTTGGCCTTTCCAGAAGAGCGAACTTGTACAGCATGCTTGGCACACACCATGTATAGAATGTGAGTGTGGAGCAAAACTCCAAAATAGATAATTTACACAATAAATCCTTAAATAATAGGGGAACCCCCTCCAAATAACCAAATACCTTTCGTACCTCACAATTCACATGTCCTAATAATGAATACATGATCTCTTATATATAGTTATTCACACTTGCACATGAGGCCCCTTTACCATTAGGACGACCCCATTAAATATATATTTACACATTACATGTATATTTAGGCCCATATATGCCCCCCCCTTGGGGTCATATCATATACATTTAACCATATATATGCCCCCCTTGGGTCATAACATAGTGCTAAAAGAAAGAAGAATTATAGTGCCTACAAAAGTTAGTTGGTAGCCTCTTGTATTTGACTCATACCCATCATGATATTTATTTTGTTGTTGGTCTTGTTGTCCAATATGTGCAAACAACCCATGAGAGCCATTGTAAAGAAACAAAAATGATACTTTGGTATATACGATGTATAGTTCATTTTGGGATACATTATAGTTCGTGGAGGATTCCTTTGAACTTGGTTGGTTTCATTGAATCTGATTGGGCTAGAAACCCTAATGATCGAAAGTATAATGCACATTATGTTTTCAATTTTGGTTTCAGACTTATCACTTGGGCTTGTAAGAAACAACCGGCTCTTTCTCTTTCTTTAGCAAAAGCAAAGTATTGAGTAGTGGTTAATGCAAGTCAAGAATCCATGTGGCTTCTACAGATACTTTCAGAGTTTGGATTCCAATAGCAGCATCCGACCATACTCTGGTGTGACAATCAAAGTGTTATTAATCTTGCAAAAGATCCAATTCCACATCAATGCAACAAACACATTGAGCTACAGATGCACTTCATCATAAATCTCATTCATGATTGCATACTTGAAGTGCTCTTTTTGCTACAGATGATTAAGTTGTAAATATTTTCACAAAGTCTCTTGCAAAAGTGAAGTTGTCCAAATTTCAATCTATGTTAAAAGTTTAGGAAGTTTTCATTAAGGGGGGATAAGCTCTAATGCCTCCTTCCTTCTCCTATTCTACTACCTTGGTAAATCCTTTAATCATATCCCGAGTTGTTCTTGAGAAGGGATGCTATGATATTTAGGCATTTAGGAGTGAGTTAAGATCAACTTGGTCTAATGTGTCTTTAGGTAAAAGTGTGTTTATTTAACATGCATTTGTAGCTATGTAATCCAACAGTCACGATATGTTCTAGACATAAAGTGGTATGACATCTCATATTCTCCTCAATACTAATGGCTATATTGATCTATGGCTTAACACCCGATTGGTCCATGATCTTTGTTTAAAGAGCATGGAGGGTCATTTTTCGAAGATCGATTGTGAGAAAATCTTATGTACAATTTTTTCATTTTGCATTAATATATTGCCTCAAGTCTCAATTGGGTTTAGATCGAGTGGTTGGGAGGAATGATTGCTATCCTCCCCACCCAGGTTTGATTCCACAAGTGACATGTTGAGCTCTTAATGAGTATATTATTGTAATGAATTTGAGACTTGTTGTTGAATGGCCTTGTGCCATGAAGATTCTAGGGTTTACCATGGGTACCATCCTTAAAATGAGGGGAAGTACTTGGGGGTTTTCCCTGGGCTTTGTAACCTAGAAAAAAAATATTTCCTCAAGTGGTTCCATTGGCTAGGGACATGCATTGTTTCCCTATTTGAGGGTTTTAACCATGTAAAACACTAGTGTATTGATCTTTGATCTAGGTGTGTGAGAGGTTTCTTAAGGTGTTCATACTATGTGGAAATACCATGTCTTTTCGATTAGCATATACATTTATAATCTTTTGTTTCGAATAAAAACATGAAAATCAACCAAAATAAGATAACAATTTTCACATTAAAATAGGATTTAACTTGACACATGATACCTAAGAATGGGGCGATCTGTTGACTCTAAGTGGAGATGGCTGCTTGGTCTCTTCAATGGAAACTTTTAGAAACACAACAACATTATAATTGATTTCTCATAAATAACTTGGACATTTGCAAAACAACAAATTTATAAAGCCTTCTAAGTTGACTATGTTCATGATTGGGTTCATGTGGTTTAGAAATTTCAAAGATACCAAGAGCCAAAAGTTAAGAATTTAATATTCTATTGTGTTGGGGGAGGACTGGCTATTTGCACCTCAACTCACACCTCTCTTTTACTACATAGCCACTACTATCATGACGTGGCCTACCCTCCACTCTTTGAGATTTATTAGAATTAAGTGATTGAGCTATGAACACACTTTGTATATCCATGCTCATATTGCAAGGGGAATCTCCCCAAAAGTCAATAAATTGTTATAAGTGGTCCATTTCTATCTAGAAGTTATGCACATGCATATTAACTTGAAAGGAAAATATTCCACAGATTAAAGAGATTTTAAACCATGAGAAATCTTGATGAGGCTCCTTCTTACTAAATAAAATATCATTCTTTCTCTTCCACAATAAAAAGGGATTCAAATGAACAAGGTACCTAGACGCCTAAAACTCTACAACCTGGGGGATTTTATTTGCTAGGAGAGAGACTCTTTAAGAAATGGTAGTAGGAAGAAGTTGAGCACACATTGAATCAACACATCCTTAGGTGGGGTTGACAAGAGGACAAAACCATAAAATGTTATTAAGAATTTTAACATGTCACATTGACAACAAGGATCATTATGAAACCTCTCATGATTAATGGCCGAAAAAATGATTTATTGATCTCTAACATTGGCTTCCACATCTTGCACAACCTTAATAACCAAGTTTTCTTCTTAGACTTAAGAGTCCATAACTTGCTAAATAAAATATGAATATTACTTCTCTTTCACATTAAAAAATGATTCCTCGGGATGGGGTGTTAGAAGGGTCCATGTGTCCATTCGGACAGGTGGCGTGTCCCATGCCTGATGCAGCCACATGAAGCACACCTATGGCATCACCCTCCCCTATTAATTGTTTCTCATTATGTCTCCCATCGACATTCATACCATTGCGTACTCGCTCAGTTTCTTCTACGTGCCACCTCTCCTGGTTTCATCATGGCGTCAGTTGTTTCACCCAATCCATCACCTCAACGCTTGTGTGAGGTCTTCCTCTGGTTTTTATGTTGGCCTATCGCTCCTCCGTCGGGATCCATCGACTCTTTCACTTTATTCCTGTGATTGGTTCATGCTCCTTGCCTCAACGAGTTATGCCTCACCTCTGAGGGAAACCAAAGTGAGGCCCCATTTGGCATCAAACATATGGGTGCATGGCTCACCTAGATCCTACTGCTATTAGCCCGCTACCCAACGCTTCGACCCCCGCTTCATCCTCGTCCTATTCTAGCCAATGTAGCTTTCCCCCTCTGTCTTCTCCTTAGGCCTTTCGCGTGGAATGGTATGACTATCAGGGAAATTCTATGGGTTTCACCCCAGATCCTCTCCCGGAATTACCTTCCTCCTCACAACCACCCCCTGTCCCTTCGGGTCCTTCGCTTTAGTCATTTGTCCAACCACCACCTCCATCCTCCCCCATCATCCCCTTGTTGGATCCCCCCACCTCCACCCAGCCTCATTCTTGCTCGGACTTTGCTTCATGTTTGTGCCTTCTTGCCTCTTAGGAGCTCTTGCACAACCTTGTCTTTTAAGTCAGAAAGGATATGGACGACCTGTGGTTTCGAATGGAAAATATGGACTGACGAGGGGACAGGATAATTACACACTCCAAGTCCTACGACCAGTGCTCTGGAAACTACAGTGGCAGCTCCTGCATCTAGCAATCGGGCGACGACCCCGAGCGACACAGAGGGGCAGGTTGGCCATTGGCTTGATTCTTATTTTATGCATGGGCATAGGTGGTATTTTCTTATGTTCAGTTTATCAGGAGCTTAGGACTTGGTCTTTTATATTTTGCTAGCTATTTATGATACTCTTTTCTTATTCTCATGCCTTACATGGCGCCTTGCATAGACAACTCATTTTCAATTTTCATAGACAGATTAGTTTTTCCCTCAAGTATTTTTGTTATATCGGCTGAATTGGTTTCCCTTTTGGGTGATTCAGACCAGCCAACACTCTGGTATGACTGTTAATATTGTAACTTACGACTTTGAAAGGTAATTTATAGATGCTTACTTATAAAAATAAAATAAAATAAACATTAAAAAATTATTCAAATTAACAAGGCTTCAAAGATGCCTAAGGATCTACAACCCAAGGGATTTCATCTCCTAAGAGAGAGACTCTTTAAGAAATAGTAGTAGGGATAAGTTGACAAAAAATGAATCAACTCACCCTAAACAATATTAGCATGAAAACAATACCATAAAATTTTCTTGAGCATTTTAATATGCCACACTAATGACAAGGATGATTATGAACAATTGTGAGTGAGTCACTCATCAATGACTAACATTGCTCATATCCATCAATGACCATCAACCAACTTATCAAGGCTAGATAACCTAATTGTTTCCTTTCTCTAGGAAATGGAAGTTATCCCCTTAATTGTTTGTCATATATTCCATTGAACAAGATAATACTTTTTGTGTAAAATGTAAGGACCAAGAACCAAGGAACCTTGGCCAAGGTCTTACCATCCTTTTTCAAAATACAAGTCCACTAGATACAATGTTTATTAAAGGATAACCCAATTTTGAATAACCAATCTCGTAAGGAAGAGCTTAATAGTCTTGTAGATTTTCCATATGCTTGGGGCAACAAAGGGCGTTTGAGCTTGACCGTAGTAGTCACAGTTATAAGATACTAGAGTGCAATACCTTGCCAATGTTTTTTTCTCATGGTGGCAAGTCAAGAGCATCAAAATTCCTCAAAAGTACCTTCTAATCCTAGTCATTTCCATTCATGGCCCTAATCATTCATTTCATACATAATTCTTGGGCCTATGTGTGGACATTCAAGGTACCCAAATCCCTACAATCCTTCAAGGTGAAACACAAGTCCTGGTTTAATTAGCGTGAGAGTTTTGGGCCAATAAAATTTTTCTTAAATAATATTTCATGTTTTTATGTGATTTCATCAATGCATATAAAATGGTACAAATATTCAAATCCAACAAGAATCTTTTGATACTTTGTACATACAACAATATTTTTTTGTTGTAAACATTTTATATGCTAAATCGACTATGTTTCAAATGACTTGTGCATATTTGGCAATCGTGTGGGTAAACCAAAACAATTTGATCTATATATTTTTGTCACTTTTGAGTATTTCATTGGTCCTTACTCGATGAAAATTTTCCTAAGTTTAGAATTCCATTTGTGTGTGTGTGTGTGTGTGTGTGTGTGTGTGTGTGTGTGTGTGTGTGTGTGTGTGTGTGTGTGTGTGTCCACTCCATAGGTAGAATGATTGATCTTAAACTAAATGATTTCCAACCTAAGTTCACAATTATACAACAACAAAAACATACATCTATTTACAAAACCATAAGTCGAGCTCAAGAAATTAATCATTATTGATATTTTTTCTTCAAAAATATACATCTATTTACAAAACCATAAGTCGAGCTCAATCTTTTCCAGGCACAAAGAAAGATAGAGAGTGCATGTCATATTAATAATTGATTGCAACAATGTAATATCATAAATACATGAGTGTGAGAACCCCAATGGAACATGTTGTGGTAACCACTCCATCAAGTCTGGGAGAAGAGGTTCCCTACCACATGAAGGGAGGTGTGTCATTTCTTAGGAGTTGGATGTGCCAAAAAAATAAAAGGCAGTTATTAATACTTTAAAGTTATGTTTACCATATATTTTTCAAATGAAAAATTGAATACATAAGCAATGAAAATATAAAAAATATGTCATATTAACCTCATCCAATAAACCATCTCGAATAGGATCCTCTATCAAGCCATGACAAGTATGCATGCACTGAGATCATCAATGTGGAACAATTGTGATGGAACCAGAATGGTTAGTCGGACTTGAAGGACCTACACCTAGTGGTCTAACATCATAATATGATGGATCTCAACGGGACGCTACCACAAACACACTATGTTGAACTAGACTACATGTAAGGGATGTTAAAATATTTGATTTGCTCATTTTTCCATGGACAATATATCAATATTGTCACCCAACCATAGGCACGTAACCACCCCCAAGCACTGTAACCTTGATAGATAGAATAATTCTGGAAGCAGTACCAAACCCAAAAGATAACCAAGATATAGTGTATCTCTCTCTCCAAGAATAGTTCACCAAACAGAGAATCCACAAACCAAAAACCCAGTTGCAGTAGTTGCAGTTGCACTCCTTCTCCAAACTTGCGCACTACTTGACTTGTGTGAGATGTGAGTGAGTGAATGACCAAATGAGCTCAAGAGCCCTATATTTATAGGGCTCTTTGTCACCTGTCTAGGTTGTTGAGCCAACATGTCTTCTAGGGTTTCTACACATATGTTTAGGGTTTCTCTAGCTTCCAAAACATTCTAATATAGTCATAGGTTACACATGGAGGTTAATACCTCTCGTAGCTACCGTAACATCAACACTCACTCCTAGCTAGGGAGGTATTTAACGGTAATGGTCTTGAGCACAAATAGACCATTATGTTGGTAGCATTATCATGTCCACGCAGGCTATCTCATGATCACGTAGATCAACTCACGAGCAACATCACCACTATTAGTATCACCTGATAGCATCAATTGCATCATCTCTTGAGGCCATACTCCATCTGAGTAATCGGGACCATTCTTCTATTCCAGACATACGTCTTCGAATAATATTTGTCCCAATAGATGTTGAAAGCCCCGCAATGGGATACAAGGACCATTCTTCTAATCTGGACCTATGTCCTAGAATAATGTCAGTCCTCCCATATGATGAAATCCATGCCATGGGCTGCAGAGACCATTCCTATAGGAATGTCAGTATCGGACTATTTTCTAATCGTGTCATATGTACCATAGAGATCAATCTCTACCCATATTCCTTATAAAATATCGGTCATGTATCAACCACCCTAATCGGGATGTCATGTCCTTAGGGGGCGGACTATTCAACCTGATCAAGCCAATAATTGTGCCTCAGGAGAATATCGATCCTGAACCATTTTCCTAATCAGGCCACAGTCTGTGCCTTAGGAAAATACCAGTGCATGATACATCAGCAATCTATCAACCTGGACCATTCTCCACTGGGAGAATGTCTATCCACCAGCAATTTGTTATGCCTGGACCATTCTCTACCTGGAAAATTTATGTTCACCAGCACACTGACTATCCATCTAGCTAGAAATCATCTCCAACGCTAGTGCTAGTCTCCATGGTAATCAGATAGTAGCATACAACTACTACAATTCCATCTAATAGAACACAATTGTTTCTATCCATAGTAGTACACAACTACTACCCAGTGGTACACAACCACTCCTAGTAGCACACGGCTACTAACCAGTGACCCACAGTCACTACCAGTGGAACACATCCACCACTGTAGCATACAGCTATTGTCTAGAGACATATAGCCTCCACAGCAATAAAATCATATCATATGATATCATCCTGCATCAACAATGTCATTAGCTGCATCACCTCTAAGCCATACTAGCATGATGTGAATGTATCATATCTAAGTTGTACTGGTGTGATCCGGAGTATCATCTATATCATCTCTAAGTCATACTAGCATGAACATAACTAGCATGATGCCAATGCATCATCTCTAAGATGTATGTCCACCTCTAAGATGTACTTGCATGATGTAGATCAATGCCTCACTTTGTCACCTCTAAGTTGTATGATCATCTCTAAGTCGTACTAGCATGACATATCTAGCATGATGCCAATGTGTCATCTCTAAGTTGTATGCCACATATAAGTTGTACTCGCATGATCATATCTAGCATGACACGAGCCCCCTACATCATCTCTAAGTTGTATGGTCATCTCTAAGTTGTACTAGCATGACATATCTAGCATGATGGCAATGCATCATGTCTAAGTTTTATGCCACCTCTAAGATGTACTCGCATGATCATATCTATCATAATTTGGCTCACCAGCATCATCTCTAAGTTGTACTAGCATGAACATAACTAGCATGATGCAAGCATCATCTCTAATTTGTATGTCCACCTCTAAGTTGTACTAGCATGATGCTCTTCATGCCACTATATCAACAACTCCAACCATCTATATCATATCTGAGTTGTACTAGCATGATGCAAGCATCATCTCTAAGTTGTATGATAATATCTAAGTTGTACTAGCATGATACAGATCTGCAACTCATGGACATTCCATGATGCTACATATCAATGCTCCCTCCCAACCGAGGAAGTTGTCTCCTCCCTTTCAACCAAAGGAGAAATCTCCACGAGCCCCATCTTGTCCCTCAAGTATGAAAACTTTATCTTGGACAAAGGCTTCGTCCAAATATCTGCGGTCTGCTCATCATATACTAGAGAACCACTTCTCCCCTCTGGACTATAGTACTTGATCTCAATGTGCTTCGACCTGTCATGGAACATTGGATTCTCTGAGAGCTTCACACAACTCGGGTTATCACAATATATCACGGTCAAATCCATCACCTTATCAAACAGTCCAGAAACCAACTTACGGAGCCACACTGCTTCCGTACAAGCATCACAAGCTCTAATATACTCTGCTTTCTGCAGTGTTGAGTGCAACGGACTTCTATTTCCTGCTAGCCCATGATATCATAGAAGATCCCATACTGAAACACATACCAGAAGTACTCTTTCTCTCATCTACACTCCCTGCCCAATCTGAATCAGTAAATCCATAATTGTTTGAGTTATATCTCAAACCATAAGTTATCATCCCATGAAGATATCTCAGGATATGCTTTGCAGCTATCCAATGTTCTTGTCTAGGTTCCACCTGGAACTGGCTCAACATGTTCACAGCAAATCAAATGTTTGGCCTAGTATTCACCAAATACATCAAGGAGCCAATCAACTATCGGTACAGGGACGAGTCTACTGTATCAGAATCATAGTCTCTCAACTTCCTCAAATTTGTTATCATGGGAGTTTCCATGGATTTGCAATACATCATCTCAAACTTCTGAACAATATTTACAACACACTTTCGTTGCCACAGAAATATTTCACAATGCTTCTGTTATACTTCTAGTCCCAAATAATAATGCATGAGACCAAGATCCTTCATATCAAATTCAAAGGCTAGTTCTCTCTTACACTGAATAATGAGAGGCTCTGCACCAAGCTCTTAGAGATTTCTTGAGTCCATACAAGGCCTTCTTTAATCTGCATACATGGGTTTCTCTCTGGTGTACCTCAAAACCTTGAGGTTTCTCTATATATACCTCTTCCTCAATTACTCCATTGAGAAATATGGTCTTTACATCCATCAGATGTAAACTCCAAGCCATGGATGTTGCTAGAGATATGATGGCTCTAGTAGAGGTGTATCTGGCAACTGGAACAACTGTCTCATCATAGTCTTCTCCCTCCTAATAAGAGAACCCTTTAGCCACAAATCTTGCCTTGTATTTATCGATACGGTCATTCATTGCATGCTTTATCTTGTAAACTCATATAAGCATAATTTCCCATACTCCTTGCAAAAAAGCATAATTTCCCATACATAAATTTTCATGATGTATTAATATTCTTCCATCATAGCCTCCTTCCATTCTTTCTGCTTGACTGCTTTCTCAAAGGTGGAAGATTATGTAATTGGAATATGGTTTTGACTTCTTTCTTTCTCTGAAAGTTCTATCTAGAGCACCATACTTCTCTGCATCTTGAATGATCTCAAGATCCCATGATGGTCTTCCCTTCTTAGTCTTAACTTCGTGTGGGTCTTCAAATATTTTTGGTTCTTCCATGTCTAATACAACATTCTTACCTTTCTCTGCATCTGCAATCCTGGGATCTACAAGATTTTTATCATGGACCTCATCACGGTCCTGGTTGCTTCAGCCCACAGATGCATCGGTAAGTCTTGATCATGGATCATGGCTTTTATTGCTCCCATAATTGAACAGTGCTTTATTTCTTCCACACCATTATGTTGAGGATTGTAGGAAGTGATTATCTCCCTCCTAACCTTGTCCTCTCTATAGAATGTCTTGAGATCATATGAGGTGTACTTTCCTCCATTATCAGACCTCAAGATCTTTAACTTATTTTCAGATAAGATTTCCACAAGTGCTTGAATTTCTCGAACTTACTAAACACTTTTCCTTTTTGATTCCAAGAAACAAATGCAAGTTTTATGTGAGGACTCATCAATAAATGAAACATATTGTGAATACTCGTTTAGTGAGAGGGTTGACATGCATCTAAGTGAAGGATGTCCAAAACTCATTTTGTTTTCCACACTTCCTTTATAATTGATACTTGTTGAGACCATCTGCTTCCTCATTGATGAAGTCATCTGCTCCATGCTTGCAACTGTCATTGTTGCTCCCTCCTAGAGCTATCAATTGTGACCTGCCTGGAACAAGAACAATAACAAGGAAAATAACAGACAACATTCTTCAACACTCTTCCAGTGTTGTGATCAATCATTCTTTCATAGTAACTTGTTTGTAACAAACAAATATATCTCCATGGTATCCTTCATGGAATCTTGTAAGATAACTTGCCTGAGACAAGAACAATAAAAACATTTCCAGTATAATAACATTTTCATAACATTTCTATGGTAACAAGAATGAATAACAATTTCATGGTGATCATCATAGTATGACCAAGGTGACCTACCCAGGAGAAAACAAGAAATATCTCTCTAGAGGAGATGTTAGTTCATCTTGCAAACAAGTACAATAAACATATATATCAATGGTATTCATATGAAATCAAGTATTCATTGCACCTAGCAATAATAGAACCTTTCAAAGACTGCTTTCACAATTTGTAATGTAGCAACTATCAACCTTGGTACGTGCAAATTGAAACTTAACAATTTGATCAATCAAACATGGAACCTGGAGCCTCAACTACTTGTTCCTCTGAACGTACTGAATCCAAGATCACTGCTTGGACAAGGTCTCTTGTACATTCCCTACAAAATACACTCATGCTTTTGCTCGATGGTATAAAATGAAAAAGCATATACAAGTGCATACCTTTGAAATTTGCAGCATCATTCAACTTGTCTTCTAATCTGAAACTAAACACCATCTTGACAAGAAGAGGTTAGAAACTTAATAAAAAAGGTTCAATGATTAAAACAAGCTAGAAACCCTGAAATTACAACTTTGACCACAAAATCAATTTTGACCAAAAGTCAACCTTTGACTTTGACTTTGACTTTGACTTTGACCAAAATTCAACCTTTGACTTTGACCAATAAACATTTGACTTTGACTTTGACCAAAAACTCAAACTTGACATTTTTGCTTGCTGAGAATACCAACAGGTGCGCTTGGCTAAGGCGCACTAGAATATCCAAAAATTAGGTCCAACGCTTCACTTAAGGTGCTCAAAGAGTTGGATTAGGGTTTGTTGCAGCTGCACAATCGAAAAACCTAGTTCTCGTTGTAATTTGTGCCACAACGAGCTTAACAAAGAACGGTCACACTACCTTCCAGTGGTTAGACAATCCTAAAGGTGGTGTGGGCCCATAACTTGTTAAAATATTCGATGTGCTCATTTTTCCATAGACAATATCTCAATATTGTCACCCAACCATAGGCACGCAACCACCCCCGAGCTCTGTAATCTTGATAGATAGAATAATTTTGGAAGCAATACCAGACTCAACAGATAACCAAAAGATAGTGTATCTCTCTCTCTCCAAGAATAGCACACCAACCATAGAGTCCACAAACCAAAAACCAAGTTACAGTAGTTGCAGTTGCACTCCTTCTCCAAACTTGTGCATCACTTGACTTGTGTGAGCTATGAGTGAGTTAATGACCAAATGAGCTCAAGCGCCCTCTATTTATAATGCTCTTTGTCACTTATCCAGGCCGACTTCTTCTTTTAGAGGCTAATACTTAAATATTAATTATTTTATTGAGTCGACATGTCTTCTAGGGTTTCTACACATCTATTTAGGGTTTCTCTAGCTTTTGAAACATTCTAATCTAGTCATAGGTTACACATGGAGGTTAATACCTCTCGCAGCTACCGTAACATCAACAAGGGATGATATTGCAGTACTAGCAGCATAAATCCTATCTCCAAGCTAAGGTGGCTTAGCAGGGGAGGGGGTTAGGAAATCGCCTAGGAGAGGGCGGCCCTCTCAATGAGTTATGCCTAGCGGTTGCTTGACCCTAAGCAAAGCCAATACCAACCCCGTGGAATTCTCCAATGTCAAAATAATTGACATGGAGACCCAGAGTAAATTTGGCCCATAATTTTCGAAGAAAATACAAGGGAACCTCCCTATTATTGTAGAGAGATTTATCAAGTACCATAAACCATTGATCCTTACAATTGTCTCTCCATGCCAGGAATGTGGACCGATCCATACGAAGACACCTCCTTCTAAGATCAAGCAATCGGTTGGTTCTAGGGTCAATGAACAATTAAACAATATTATTTTTGCTTATATTCAATTTTTTGACATTTTCTTTACTAATGCCACTCGAATAGTACTCGCTCACCGTGACCCTATATTCATATATATGAGATAAGTGGCCACGAGCATGACCAATGGAAGCAATGATGGTGTCAAGTGAAATGCTTAATGAAATAAGGAATGGTTGTCTCATGTTCATAAGCTCCCCAATTAGGTTTATAAATTCATTTAGAGATTGATTAATTCCAGTGTATAGGTCTTGTAAGGGGTTAGGTTTGGGTTTTCATCTAGGTTTTACTTCATGATTATGGAATAAAAACTGCAATTAAACAATAACAAAATTTTCTTTGAAAAATATATAAATATCTAAAATTTAAAAATTATAAAAATAACATGTAAGATCAAATACAAGTGGAAATTAGAGCTTCTCTCTAAAATGTCATTTGGACCTAGCCTAAATGATGAAGCATGCTCACATTTGTGAAAAAAAATAGCCATGAGTAAGTGACACATTGAAGAAAAAGTTGTATTTTTTTTTATGCCTGCAACCAAAATAACACTATAAAAAAACACTAGTGTTTTTAAAGCATGCACATTGTTTTTAATTAAAATAGGTGTGAACTATTACAGTACACTACACTATGGAGTAATTTGCATGGAACTTCTACCCAAATAAAGACTATTTAAACAAAAACTTTCATAAAATACATACATTCTTAAAAAAGCAACAAACACACTTTCTTATCACAAACACACTTTCTTCTCACACAAAAAAAAATCATTTGTGTGCCCCCACCCATATACCACCAATAACATATCAACAAAGAAACTTCGTTCCAAATCAAATTTCTTAATTTATAATATTATTAATATTATAATAATAGATAATAACCTATAAAACACCTATTTCCTACCATTGTAAAAAGCATTGTTTAAAACACCTATTTCCTACCATTGTAAAAAGCATTGTTTAATTGTTATATGAAACGATTTTTTTGTTTTTTTTTTATCATTCAAAACACACACACTTCACATGCACACCATTAAAACATTAAAAAATGGAATAAAGTCCCTTGAATACATTGGAGAGAACTAAAGTTCGGTCGTCATTCTCCGTTGCATGCGCAACTAGCGTTCTGAAAGCTATGGTGGGAAAAGCGTGAAACGAACGGTTTAACGACTTTCCATCTTATTTTCATGTCTGAGCTATGCTGACCGTCCTCGGATAGAAAGAATATTTACACATGAAACAAAGACCCTATTGATTGAATTGCTCTTCCTTCAATTTTGTGGTAAACATGGATCTGGCCATGGCAAACACCAGAGGAATAGTGTGCGTTACAGGAGCGGCGGGTTACTTGGCATCTTGGCTCATCAAGCGTCTCCTCCAACGTGGTTACCATGTGAGGGGAACTGTGCGGGATCCTGGTAATTAAATTATCCTGACACTTATTGGATTTCTGATCGCCTTGGCTTACTTGCAAGTAGAAAAGCCTTGAATTTGAATTTGAATTTGAATTTGCTTCTTCAGAGAACGAGAAAAAGATGGCTCATTTATGGAAGTTAGATGGGGCAAAAGAGAGACTGCAGCTGATGAAAGCTGATCTAATGGACGAGGGAAGCTTCGATGAGATCATCAGAGGCTGCCATGGTGTTTTTCACACAGCGTCTCCTGTCGTGGTTGTCAAATTAGATCCCAAGGCAAGTTTTTTTTTTCTTTTCCCAAAATCTCCATGCACATAAATGGGTGGAACTATGAACACACAAGTTACCACTATGAACATTCACAGTTCCAACCTACCCTTTCTACCAGTTAATCAGTAAGCATCTCCATTGTGCTCAGGTTCGCCATTCATCTCCATCTCAATCTAACGAGCAGTTGTGAGATAGCTTTTTGATCTTAGAATTTTGAGATTAAATTTATTGAGATACTGTTCAGTGCAGGCTGAGATTGTGGACCCAGCTGTTAGAGGAACTCTGAATGTACTGAGATCTTGCAAGAGAAGTCCCTCTGTAAGGCGAGTGGTACTCACATCTTCATCCTCCACCGTCAGGGCCAGAGACGATTTCGATCCATCTGTACCTCTGGACGAATCCAGCTGGAGCTCTGTCCAACTTTGTGAAAAACTACAGGTACTTT
>ML783054.1:0-16305 GCA_009831015.1 Picea engelmannii
ATGATTTTTCCCCTAAAATAAATTATGGGCTAATGATATAAGTTTTAAAAAATCACTTTAATACAAAAAATTCGCCCAATAAAAAATTGGAAGCCCCTAAATTTCGCCCATGGGCGAAATTTAGCCCCTAAAATCATCTATGATCGTAGCAGGATCTGGAAGGAATAATACCACTGTAGAATATGCAGGATGGACACTGGTAATAATCACTAGCTCTCGATTTGTCACATTGATGCTCTCTACAGAAGGTGGATTAGAGTCATCAAATAAAATATGAAAGTAGTTGTCATCCTAAAAATGACAACTATCCATATACCAATCATCACAGTCAGCCTCAAAATCATACCAAACATATATTTATTGATTATATTCATCCTTGATGTCCTCCATAAGAAATCTCTCTTGCATGCTATCCAATGAATCTTGAATACTACGAAAACTATCATTGAGGCCATTTGCAAGGTCATGCAATCTAGCATCCAATGTGTCATACAATTGGGATTTGAATGCTTCAGTAATTTTTAGAATTTCTTTGAGGGTTTGAGAGAAAATATCCATTTGAGCACCCTATGAAATATTCAGTCCCACATTCGTCATGAAAAAACCCAAAAAATAAAACAATAAGTTACGACAGAAAATCACAGTTTTTTCTGGAAAAACCCTTAAAAACTGTTGAATTTAAAATGCTCGTAGCTTCACTTCTCGAACTCTGTTTCCACTGATTTGTATTTTGAAATTGGGTGAAATTGTGAGAGGAACTCATATATGTAATTTTTTGGGGAAAATTCACCCTCCAGATGCTGCATAAATAATAATAATAATAAAAAAAACAGCACCCCTATTCACGGAAAAAACCTTGAAAAAATTACAGATTTTAAAACTTCAATATCTTGATTTCCCGGACTCTGTTTCAAATGATTTTGTTTTTAAAATTTGGTTTTTTTATGAGAGGAACCCATACCTACAACCTGTTTCTGCAAAATTTTCACAGAAATATACCAAATGTTTATGGAATGTCACGGCCCTTATTTTTTCTCCGAAAAAAAATATGCAAAAATAAAAAAAAAAACTGCCCACAATGTCTGTCAAGGAAAGTGCTCTGATACTAATTGTTAAGAAACATAATAGATATACAAATATAATCACTACAAATACTGAATATACAATAAATCCACAAAACAAGATAGAAGAAACCACACTTTATTATATCAAAACCCTTGAGCTAGGGCAACACCATACAATGGATCATATTATGGAAAGGATCCTCTCCTGTTCACTTGCCTCTTCGAGGGGGCATCCTCCTATTGAGATACAACTCCAAAGACAATAATTCTCTTCATATCCCATTACATTGCTTGAACCTCTTTGTATAGTGCTACCATCACCTAAGAACATTCTAGAGGAGGAATCTTCTAGAAGTAGAACCTTCTATAAAGTCCTCTTACATTTATTATATCTAACTACCCATTTATTATATGTAACTACCATAGTGGGACTTATTTAATAATATAATGGACCTAGTCCACCTTACATTGAATGGCATCCACCATTATCACTATAGGCCCTCTGGGCCCCCACTACTACCTCTCTAGATACCTAACATTTTCCCGCAATGTCTGCCAAGGAAAGTGCTCTGAAACCAATTGTTAAGAACCAGAATAGATCTACAAATATAATCACCACAAATACTGAATACACAATAGATCCACAAAGCAAGATAGAAGAAACCACACTGTATTATTACCAAAACCCTTGAGGTAGGGAAACACCATACAATGGATCCTATTATGGAAGGGATCCTCTCCTATTCACTTGCCTCTTTGAGGGGTCATCCTCCTATTGAGCTACCACTCCAAATACAATAATTCTCTTCATATCCCATTACATTTATTGAACCTCTTTATATAGTGCTACCATCACCTAAGAACATTATAGAGGAGGAATTTTCTAGAAGTAGAACCTTCTAAGAAGTCCTCTTACATTTATTATATCTAACTACCCATTTATTATATCTAACTACCATAGTGGGCCTTATTTAGTAATATAGTGGACATAGTCCACCTTACATTGAATGGCCTCCACTATTATCACTATGGACCCTCTGGTCCCCCACTACTACCTCTCTAGCTACCTAAAAACATACATTAGACTACCAACCACACTTGTAGAGGGAACACGTTTCATGTCCTCTATTTCGTGTTGTGTCTTTAGACACTACTCAACAGTAAGCCTTTCTCCCACAATAATTGGAACGTTCACCAGTTTGCAATCATGCATGTTTAGAACTATTTCAATATACTTCATCTGATTCAACTAGAGATTTGTAGAAGTTCGATCTCTCTTAATATCCATTCACAGAATGAAGTTAGTTGCACCGAGATCCTTCATTTCGAACTTGGAGGATAGTTGCTTCTTCACCTCCTTTATTGCGTCCATATTGTTTCCAATCAACAACATGTTATCGACATACAAAGCTACATATATGAAATTACCACTTTCTTCCTTGGAATATATGTAGCAATCAATCTTGTTTCTCACAAATCCCAAACTAAGGATGTATGTTCCAAACTTTTGGGACCACATCCTTGGCAATTACTTTAGACCATAAAGGAATATTATGAGTTTTCACACCAACTCTTTATTTCCCTTTACTACAAATTCTTTGAGTTGTTTCATGTAGATTTCTTCTTCCAGGTCCCCATGTAGGAATGTTGTCTTCACTTCCATCTTTTCTATCTCCAGAACAAATGTTGTAGCCAAAGAAATTAGTACTCTAATGGAATTTAGTTTTACAACAGGGGAAAAATATTACTGAAGTCGACTCCCTCGACTTGGGAATAACCTTTCACTACTAGTCGAGCTTTGAAATTCCTGAAGTGTCCTTCAACGTTCATCTTCTTATTGAACACCCACTTTCTACCAACAAGATTCCTTCCACTAGGTAACTTGACTAAATTACATGTCTCATTCTTGTACAAGGATTCCATCTCTTAGACCAAGGCGTCCTTCCAGAGTTTACCCTCTATCGAGTCGACTACCTAACTAACCGAATTGGGCTCATCGTTGATGGAAGTTAACACGAATGCGGAACAAAAATCAGGAGGACTATACCTATCGATTGGTTTTCTTACTCATTCGGACTTCCTTATCACCGAAGTTATTTGTTCCACCTCTTCCTCAAATTCAATCAAATCATCTGAATCATCTTCTTTGTTCCTCAGTTCAAACTACACTGTATGAGGATTATTCCTGGCCTTAACAAATTCCTCGGGCTTGGACTTACCTCTGACTTATATGAACACCACATATACACTATGCATTGTTCTCGTTAATGCAGGATACCAAAGATTATATCCTTTCATCCCTTCTTTATATCTAATGAGAATACATTTGACTGCCTTATTGTCCAACTTGCTCCTCTTTTCCTTGGGAATGTGCACAAATGCATCACAACCAAATACTTTGAGATGTGCCACTGAAGGCTTCTTACCTAACCATACCTCATGTGGAGTCATGTTGACTAGTGCTGAGGAAGGGGACATATTTACCAGATACCTTGTAGTGTCAACTTCCTCCGCCCATAATTCTTATGCGATCCTAGCACCACTAAGCATGCTCCTTGCCTTATCCATCAACGTTCTTTTCATTCTTTTGACAACTCCATTTTTCTATGGGGTATATAGTATGTTATTTTGGCGTGCTATGCCACATTGTTTACATAACTGATCAAATTCCTTTCCACAGAATTCACCACCATTGTAAGTCCTCGACACTTTAATCCTCTTCTTTGTAAGGTTTTCCACAAGAGATTTAAACTCCTTAAATCTCTTGAAAGCCTATGATTTCTTCCTCGGGAAATATATCCATGTCTTCCTAGAAAAATAATCTATGAAGGAGAGATAATACAGGAATCCACCAAGTGAAGGAACTGTAACTGGGAAAAACACATCATTACGCACCAGTTCTATAATCCCATTTTCCTTTGTCGCTCCAAATGGGAACCTCACATGACTTTGTTTTCCATATATGAAATGTTCACAAAAGTCGACTTCTAAACCACATTCTGGAAACTTCTACCATACCATCGCTTTACATAGCTCGAAGTCATTTTTATCCAATGCATCCCATCCTATCATGCCATAACTTGGTCAGGTCGATCTCATCATGTCTTGTCGAGTCTATTTGAACCGATTTATATAGAGTCGAGTCAAGTTGTGTCGACATCGAGTCAATTCGAGTCACAATCGAGTCGATTTCAGGAGCAATGATGTTGTTGCATCTAGTCGAGTCGACATTCCCTAACAGCTTGTACATGGTACCAATACAAACTCCTTTCATTAAGACCATCACACCTATGACCATTTTGCACAAATCCTTCTAAAACAGAGTATGCACACCTACATCACTCATCTTGTTGACATATATCAGGTTTCTTGCCAAACCTGGAATGTGTAGCACACCTGAAAGATTTATTTTCCTCCCATCCTGCAGTGTGATTCAAACTCTTCCTCACCCAAAAATTTTGGTTGTTGAGTCATCCCCCAATACCACATCACCCCCATCATATATTTCATATTCACAGAGCCATCCTTTATGTGGTGTCATATCATAGGATTCTCCTGAGTCGATAAACCAAACATCTTGATACGATTTTGTACTAGTCGATGGAAAATACACATCACCTCCCTTCTTCAAGTTTGTCTTTCTCTCAGTCAATTGATTATCATTGGATCCAACATTGAATTATGTTTCCTTCGACTTATAGTCCTTTTTATAATTCATAGCTTTACTGCATTTCCAACATCTTTTCATTGATTGACCCAGAGATTTATATCTACCCTTCGACTTAAAATTTCTACCAGAGAATCTTCCTTTATCTCTATCTATCGATCAAGCTCTTACTACTATAGCATATTTGGTCAATCCTTCCATGTTATTTCTTTTCATTTCTTCCGAAAACAGAGAAAAAACCACGTCCTCTAGTGCTAGTGTGGTTGTATTACTCCCAATAGCCATGAAAAATCTATCCCAGGACTCTGGAAAATAACATAATAGGATGATACACTTCTCCTCATCAATGATCTTAATAACCACAGTTGATAACTTTCTTAACATGGTATTAAATGCATTTAAATGCTCAGTCACCGAACTACCATCACTCATTCTCAGAAGATACAGTTTCTTTCTGAGAAACAACTTATTTACCAGAGATTTCGACTAGTATAAGCTTCCCAACTTGTCCCACAGTTTCTTGGTTAAATCTCCACCCGAGACATTCAACAACATCAAATATGAAATACAAAGCTGAATCATACTTCTTTCTATTCTTTTGAGTTTCTCTCATTCTTTCATCAACATGCCTTTCAGTTGGGCACCCGGCAGATCGTTGTCCATTGTTCTCAATCTACAAGAAGATATTCCATTCTAAGATTCCAAATATCAAAATTATAGCCATTGAATTTTTCTATCTCTATTCTGGAACTTCTCCCCATTCTTTACCATGATATTTAACACAATTTATGACTTATGACTCTTATTGTAACTAGGGTTTAGTTCTCAAATTCAAGATTGGAAAATCAAGATATGATATACTCGCCAAAGAATAACAACGCTCTGATAACTCACTCGTCAGGGTAGACCTAAGCTCTGATAGCACATGTTAGGAAATGAAAAAAACAACTTCCACACTAATCCTAGCAGAAGAGAAGAATAATTTAATCAAGAACGAAAATGACACAAGCAATCACACAGTACACCAATATTTTACTCTGGAAACCCTTAACCGGGAAAAATAGGATTCCTTTGAGTGTTCTGTTATCTTGTTGACATATTCAATCAGAATAAAAACTTACATGTCTAACCTTGGTCCACACCTAAGACACAATCGACACCGTGCCTTCTTGTACATGCAAGAACAACCCTGTAGCAATTTTCGCTTACATATACATGACCAACAACCTACATCTAAATATTACTCTAAATATATTGATTCATTCATTAGCCTTTATGGCCTTACAACATGCCTCTTTATAGGATTTACTACAGGAAGAACCCTAAATATTGGCACCAAAAAACAATTACAGATCCATGAATATCATTGTCTACAAATCCCACAAATAATGGGATTTTGTTACAGTCGAATCCAAGTCATTTTACCAGTTGATTACCAGTCTCCCTTCATTCTCTAGTCAGTCGTATCACACCCACACTTCGACCTCTTGTCCGTTGAATTTCCGTCTATATCTTCGACTTCAACTTTACACGATCGACTCTCCCAACCTTTGAATTGATGTCGATCCACCTCGACTTTGACCTGTTGTCAATCCACCTCGACCTTCGACCATCATTCAATTCACCTCGACTAGACTTTCATTGCGAAGAATATAACAACCCAACAAGGAGCCCCCCTGAACTGTAATGTATCCCAAACTGAATTGTACCTCAAATAAACTAAAGTGTATTTTTTGTTGGTTCCCAATGGCTTTCATGAGGTGTTTTCATATACTAGGAAACAAGACCAAAAACAAAGGAAATATCAGGAATTGTATGATCCAATCTAAGGGATTAATTCTTCATTATTGAGTGGAAGCCATCAATTGTTCTAACTACACAGTAAATCACACTCCCACAAAGGCTTGAAAAAATATAATACTAGAAGTAGCATGGACTAAAATTAAGCCAAATGTAAGTCACTTCTGTGTATTTGATAGTGAAGCATGGGCTCACATTCCTGATGAGAAAGTGAAATAAATACAACCTAAAAGTGAGAAGTGCATTTTTGTTAGATATTCTGAAGATGTCAAAGGTTATAGACTTCTTCAACCTTGTTCCAATGAAATAATTATTAAAAGAGATGTTAATTTGATGAAAAAGTCTTGGCATGTGAACCTAATTTGGTGCTTGTGCCATCTTCGACTTCGAATTCATGTTTGGTGTATGTGACATCTTATCTTCCCAACTTTTTTGTTAATGATCCTATTCTAACGATCATGCATTTGTGAAATTTTATAAATAGAAAAATAAATTTGTTTAAAAAAAAAATATCTAGTTAATATCTAAGAGGCTCTGGAAAGTATTTATTCTCCTCAAACGTCACTTATTTCCCTGGCTCATATGACGTCGGTAACTAAGGAGTAACCAAAATACGAACCGCCTCTTTAGACACTCACTTCCACCTCAACGAAGGCCCAACGATCGTATCAGGTATGCGAAGAGTAAGCTTAACCCGTATACATTGTTATCGGAATTCGATTGAGTACCTAGATGAATTACCAAGGAAGCCATGTTTCTTTCATTGATTTTGCATTTCATCTTGCATTGAAAAAAAAGAAAGAAAGAAATATTGGGGTCGTTGCAACTCAGTTTCGAGCAACACATCACTGGAAATAAGTGAGGTGGAATTATTATATAGTGAACTTAGTTTGACTACATAACCAAAAATTATAATCCCTCATTGAGGAAATAACTAATAATAATAGCTGTTACAACAAGCTTAAAACATAATTTGCAACTAAGTATATAAAAAAAGCACGTAGAAAACCCACTTCTAAGTGCATGTACAACTCTTTCTCAATGTCCCGTATTCTATATAACATGTTAAGATATTATCTTTTGTTTAAAAATAGACTTGGTTTACACGATGCTCTTATAATTTTATTTTAAATATTTGAATTAAATGACTAAAATGATTAGTATCTTTTATAATGTAATATTTAGATGGGTATGATTCTCATTTTCAAGATGGATATGTGTGAATATAATTTTTTTTATCATTACGTTGAAAAGTATTTAATAACAATATCTTAAATATATTTTTGAAATTTTTATAACTTTTTTCAAATATATAAAGTTTGAATCATGTTTATTTAAAATTTAAATATTTTTAAAAATAATAATAATATCTTAAATATATTTTTGAAATTTTTATAACTTTTTTCAAATATATAAAGTTTGAACCATGTTGATTGAAAATTTAAATATTTTTAAAAATAAAGTGTATCTAATATTTATGAAAAATCAAATTATTGTATTAATAATTTATGAAAAATCTAATTATTGTATTAATAATTTATTGATTAAATACATATAAATTGGTGTATCAATAAATTATTGTTGAAATGAATATAATTTTATTATCATAATTATTATATATTATATATATATTATATATATGATTGTTCCTTCTTCATTAAGAAGTTATCATTCCTTCTTATTATGATTATTTTGAAATGATTTTTAAGATATTTTTATTGTTATAATTATTATGACTATATTCATATGACATTTTAAATTATTTTAAGAAAAATCTTCATGTGTTTTTATATTTTTCTATTATATTTATATTATGTTATTATATTGTTAATAAATCATTCAACACAATTTTAGTGTGTCGAAGTTATGTTTGTTCTACTATTTATTAACATGGTCTTAAAGTTAATATGTGTTCGAGTATGTGACTAAAGAATTCTATGATCATGGTTATTTTTTTCATGTCAATCCTCTATAGATCTAGGACTAGTGTAGTAAAGTGGTTTGTTTTTGTTGTGAGTGTAGCTACATGGTATTAGAGTTAATATGTGCTCGACTATGTGACTATGATCATTGTTATTTTTTTCATGTCAATCCTCTATAGATCTATAACTAGTGTAGTAGAGTTGTGAGTGCAGCTACAATTAGTTTGTTGCATTTTATTACGATTTATTTATTAGTGTTATGTTACTTGTGTCCATGAATTTGACATGTGTTTCCATTTAGTGAGGAAAAACTATGCCAACTAAGCATATATATGTTTTTGTAAGTTATAAATTTAAGTTGATTACTAATAGAGATGTGAGATGCTTGTGTTCATGCACATTGTTGGTTCTACAGTAGCAAAGCATCAAATGTTCATGTTGTTGCAACATGAGGGATTTCTATCTGCAAATATATTTGTTATGTAAGGTCACATGTGATTGTGGAAGACCCACATGTGTTGGAAGTTATACCAACAACTATGTGTATTTACAGATTGGTTAACATTGGTTCGATGGTGTTGGTCTTCATTACTTGTATTGTTTTTGTGTAGAGTTTGGTGCTTTATCTACAAAGCATAAACCTATAAAAGAATTTCCTCATTGTGTGTTTCCTAACTGAGAGTGTGCATGACCAATGATCATGCTGGTAAAGGTTTGGTAGAGAGACTTATAGTCTACTCTAGAGAAAAATCCTTCTGATTGTACTCATGGAAATTACTATGATAAGAGTCGATTAATGACCTAAAGCTTGTACTAATGTTTTTTTTATAGCTATTCAAATAGATACTATTCTATATGATTGAGATAATAATGTTTTGATCGATTGGTGTGCATGCAATTAAATGCACCATCTTACACTTGTTCAAGCTACCAATTTGAACCAACAATGGTGTACTTCTTATACCATTGGCCAAACCAGTAAAGGAGTATTATAGTGGTAGAAGTGAAGTAGAGGAAGATCGCTTGAGTGTTTATAGTGGCTACAATTTGTCACAGATGATAAGGCCTAAATGGAGGTTGGCACTTTGTCACAGTGAGACGACCAAGGATAAGAAAATTTCTTATAGTGTTGTGTAAAGAAATGATTGTGCCATATGAGGGAGTGCTTCGATGCTATTATGTTGCAGTTCTCTAATTTTAATCTCACATTGTGCATTGACTAGAAAGCAAAGTGTGAGTATATTGGGGCACAATCTACTTGTGATATGTGGTGTCGTGAAACTCAAACAAGTGTGGATAGGTTATTTAATGGTACATGTGCATTTTTTTATGTGTGTTATATTGATATGTTATTTTATAACCATACTATCATGGACCTTCCATCATGGTTTTTCACTGCCATAACCAACATTATTGAAAAAAATAGATCTGGTTTTGTGAAGGAGGAGTGTTGAGATATGCATCGTTGTTATATGGCTACTATTAATGTTTTTATTGAATACAAGTGTTTTATGTTAGTCACTAATATATTCACAATGTTTGGATAAATCATGGATATTCAATTGGATTTGGCTTTAATTGAATTAAACATGTGAAAATGTGCATCTTCATAGTTGAACATATGAGTCAAATTGATCACTCAACTCCATTTAAATATGAGATTAGCTAATGAACTAGAGAATTTTTAGTTACATTGAGTGATGGTTGGTACTTGGAGTATTAATGGTAATGGTAAAAATGTATTGGATTCAATGAAGTTAACACACATATTGACCCTAACAACGTCAATATGAAAGTGTAGTTGTTTTGTTAAATTCAAGAATTAAATGACATGTGAAGTATGGAAGATCTAAGACAAAGATTGAACCAAGATGCCAAAGATGCATATGAATCCTCCAATTATGTGAATGATTCTATAGAAACAAATATAGAATCATTTGGTCATATGTATGACTATCTCTTTATAATACTTTATATCTCATTCTAGTAATAATTGTAATGTAAAAGGAATTCATGAATCTAGTTAATGAGGTGTGTTGTTGCTGAAAGAAAAATATATCTACATGTTTTTTTTCTAGAACCTAATTGTTCCTTGATAAGATGTTGTTTGATGATGATGGAACCATATTAATACCTTGGAATGTTAGTGTAAAGTGTGTAGGAGTGACTTCCAAATACATCCTATATCCATACTATTCTCCTAGATAAATTACAAGTACTATGGTTAGGTACCTAATAATATCGATAGATGAAAGTATGTTCATAGGATGGAAATTTGTTCAATATTTACAGTCATGTTTACACAAGGTCTTAAAGTATAATAGGAAATACATATGTGTGGTGATAACTTTCATCCTAGAGGTGTGGTTGATTCCCAACTAGTATGTTGTTCAAGATGAAGTTGAATCTTAATGGAGAAGCATGGACACTTTGGTTAAGAGATGGAATCAATTTGCTACATTGAATAGCCATTGGTTGGTTATTGTAGTGGTTAAATATGCATTGAAACAATGCTATTCTCACTAGAGAAGACAAATGTTGAATGTGGAATTAATTATGAGTTGGAGTGATGGGATTGCAACAAATACATATAATGTTGTTTAGGATGCAACAAATAGTTTATGGAGTTTGGTCGAAAGGATGATAGTAATGATTATTGTGGTAGTAGTGGAGATTCGATAGTGATGGAAAAACATGGTAACTTTCATGTGTTGTGTTTAACTAAAACAATGACCATATGGAAATGTGAATCACACCTATTATTTTTAACAAGTCTAGTATGATACCTAGTGGTCCTTGAAGTTTTTTTTTATCGTATTATGCCTTGAGTCTGTAATTGGGAGGAGTATTGTAGTGTTACCCAAGGTATATTATTAAATCTTGTACCTATTGTTTCCAAGAGATGGGTTATGTAAACAATATTGTTGATTTTTTAATATGTTAGGACCGAAATGACAACCTCACGAGGATATGAATCCCCCAATGTTTTTATAGGGGGTAATCTTCTTTGGCTAAAAGATATATCTATCATATACTGGATTGGAAGAATGCTAAGGAAACAAACCCTAGATATTTATTGCTTGGATTTATTTAAACAAATGGTTCTTCAATAAACCGATATGATCTTTATGTGAAACAAGTTTTTTTTTAATATTAGAAAATATTGAAGGAGGGATTCACATCAAAATTTCTTTGTGCTCAGCATCAAACATATGATCTTCTTAATCATATACAAATGCATCCATATCTTCTTCATGAGAAATAGGAGAATTTTTTTTGATCATCTCAAAGAATTTTAAAAGAGTATAAATTTTAAGATCAAAAGATAATTTGATAGATCAATTTCAAATATCTCATACTTAAGACTCAAAGTTACAAGATACAATTGAAATCAACCCCAAAGTAATTCTTTGTGGATTTTTATTCATGAAATATGTTATTAATTACAAAATATTTTAAAGTCATATATATGGATGTAAATACTCCACAATCATATAAGAATAGTATTTTGAAGAATACAAGAAGAACACTCTAGAACTCATCATTGTGCTCAATTCAGAGATTCAATCATAAAGCTATGAAAAATGGTGTAGAAGAAGAGAAAGAGTGGAGAATATGGAGATCTATTTTTTTATTATCAGAATCTTTGCTTTATATTGATGGTTGTACTTTTTTCTTCTGATCTTATTCCCCCTCTCCTATGAAAGTTGAACCCTTGATGAAGTATGATTCTCTTTAAAAATCAAATTTTCTAACTACTTGAATAGATAGGGTTTTTTTCTTCTTGAATTTCTCGTACAATTATTTTCTTGAAACATTCACTTTAATTAATGCCTTGTTTAAGTTTTTTTAATGAGTTGACAACAATAACATCTGAATATTTCAAATGGGCCCTTTTCCTTTTTTTAACAAAAGTTTTTTAAATAAACTTTTATTTTCAAAAAATTAATTAATTTCCCTTTAAAAGAGGGGGTCTGTGTTTTAATTGTATGGAAGTGACAATAAAATTTTCATCATTTTAAACCAATTCATATGTGATATTTATTGTCGTATATTTACAACGATATAAATTTTATCCAAATCTGACTCCTGGATCTCAATATATGACCTTGTGAAGTTAAGTTGTCAAGTAAACTCATTAGAAAATGAGATGATTTTTCTTTTAATTTCTGGGGAAAATGTATCCATTTTCACTCATTGAAGCCTGTACCAACATCTTTCCTTGAAATACCTTTCCAACGATATAAATTTCGCGTGATTGCATTGCCCAGAGCTCAAGTTATGGCCTCTGCAATATCATGACTCAGCCACCATCGATCAAGTTCATGGGAAAATGTGGGCCCTTGATCTCAAATTTATTTTTTCTCCTTTGTAAATTCGCCTTTTTGGTTATAAAAGGTATCCCACATGCATGCAAGTATGGGAGTTTTTATTACATATAATACTAAGTGTAATGGACACTTAGTAAGAAACTTGAAAAGAGAAGAAGAATATGGAGCTTAAGAGGGTTTGATCTCCCCTTAGAAAATTGATTAAATAATAATATTTTGACCAAAATTATACTCCAACCTCACCCATTCAACACTGATGATTCAACCATTCACAGATCTCCATGTTTCATTCTATGGTTGGTCAATTATCTGATAATAAGAATCTATCATGTGTCACAAGTTGTATGTTGCAACGTGTCTCTTCGATATATGTCCATAAAACTTAGGACAAGAGAAATAATATTAAAATAATTTGAGGAATTCATGGGGTTACATGAAATATGGAAAAGGAAAATAAAATAAAATGAGAATATGAATGTGAAAGTGGAAATGGATAAGTATGGAATATGTGGTATAGAGAGTACAGTGTAAGAAAGGAAAATGAGACTAAGTATGAGAGAAATGACTAAGGGAATATGAGAGTAATGAAAAAAATCGTTAAGTATAGAGAGTAGAGTAAGAAGAGTAGTGATGAAGGATAGTAGAGTGGAAGAGTGAAAAATGACTAAGTAAGGAATGAGTGGAAGAGGGTAAAAATGGTTAAGTATGGAATGAGAGTATGAGATTAGAGTGGAAGAGAGTAGAGTGAAAGAGTGAAAAATGGTTAAGAATGGAAAGGAAAGTAAGGAATGGAAGGTAGAAAAATGGCTAGGTATGAGAAGTTAAGGGATATGAGAGTAATGAAATAATGGAAAAATGACTAAGTATGGGATGAGAGTATGAAGAGAGTTGAAGGGATAAGAGAGGAAAATGGTTAAGTGTGAAAATGGATGAAGATGGGAGGTAAGAGAAATGACTAAGTGAGGAGAGTACTTAGTCAAAAATTAAAAAATGAAGAGGAAAGGTGCACCATAATTAGACAAGTTATTTTTGTAATCTCTCTATTGGAATTTCTGAACAAAATTATAAATATTTTAGGCATATAGATGTTGATACTGAGAGGGGGGTGAATCAGTATCAAGTACAATTTAAAAACCTTTTTCAACCTATACTTCAACCATTCAATTATATCCAATGAGAAATGAACAATAGTATAAGAGTTACACCAATACACCACAATACACCATGTACAATATATGAGAAATAATCAATAGTTTTTGTTCAAGGGAAGTAATGACTTCCAACGGTAGCTACAACTTCCAAATGTAAGGGAGGGATAAACCTCCAAGAGGAAGATACAATCGTCCAATATCAAGAAAGAGTTGAACTCTCCATCCTTGCCCCTTCCTTCCACCCAACAATATATGAGAGATAATAAAACTTTACATTAAATCATCACCATCAACCAATCATCACATAGAACTTGATAATGCTTCCTGAGACTTAGTCAATTTCTACAATTATTCAATTCTTGGACTACTCTGATCCTGTAGATAATATTACTCATGTATTCTCTGAAACTCCTGTTGGAAGATTGGTTGTTGTCATTGATGTCAACCCTAGTCATGGGTTTTGGACCGCACGATTGATAAAGGTATTTGGACATGAAGGACAATGCACATGCATAGACAAAACCCATGAATGGATAGTATACATCATGTTGTTTCCAGTGGTATGTGGCACATCACATGGATCCTCATGGTTGAGAAGAAATGGATTTTTGAATATGACAAAGTGAAATGAAGAAGGAAGTACATGTAGGCCCTGAAAATAATTAAAGAAAATAATTACAAAATAAGAAAGTGTCAGGTCGGCCCTAATGTTAAACGGAAGTGACATAAATGGTATAAATAAACATCTTTATGCATTTATTTGATACAAGTAAAATTTAAGAGGTGATAAGAAGAAAAGAAGGCCAGATTTCAAGGGAGGATGAAGTCTTTTGGTGATGTGTTCTAAGGTATGTTATTTTCAGGTCATCTTACCATTTTTTCTATAACCTGTTTTCTAGAACGATTCAGATGGTGAAATAGCTATGGTGTTGAGAAGACATATCAAGGTACCTATGGTTACAATTTCAACTCCTGATTCGCTATAATTATGGAGATACACTCTGTGGAAGATAGGGTTTGTGACCAGTCCTGAAGCTAGTCAATAAACAAGTGTTTTGGGTAAAATTGTCATAATTTATTCATATAGAATCCAAATGAAGTGGGACCACTTCCATTGGAAATAATACAGACTTTAGTTTCTTGTGTGTGAGTTTCAGAATCGGATGTTAAATATTGAGCATGGGGCATGCTGTACAAGTTGGGTCTTCTGAATAGACCAGAATTGAATAAAGTCTATCATTCTTTCAATAACATGTTTTTGGGGATGATTGAAGGAGTGAAAATTAGAGGAGTTTCAGAGAATACATTGAGTGATATTATCTACAGGATCAGTGTACTCCAAGAATTGAAGAATTGCATAAATTGAAGAAGTCTCAGGAAGCATTATTAGGTTCTATGTGATGATTTAATGTAAAGTTTTATTATCTATCTTATATTCTTGGGTGGAAGGAAGGGGCAAGGATGGAGAGTTCAACTCTATCTTGATATTGGAGGATTGTATCTTCCTCTTGGAGGTTTATCCCTCCCTCTACATTTGGAGGCTGTAGCTACCTTTGGAAGTCATTACTTCCCTTGAACAAAAACTATTGATTATTTCTCATATATTGTGCATGGTGTATTGTGGTGTATTGGTGTAACTCCTAAACTATTGTTCATTGATCATTGGATATAATTGAATGGTTTAAGTATAAGTTGAAAAATGTTTTTAAATTGTACTTGATACTGATTCATCCCCCTCTCAGTATCAACAATTGGTATCAGAGCAGGTTGCCTTCAGAACAGTTTAACCACTGGAAGGAAAATCCTGAGCAGAGATGGATGACCATGAGCACATTTCAAATGGGATTCAAAAATTTGATGGAAGAAATTATGCATACTGGAGTGATAGAGTGAAAAATTACCTAACAAATTTGAGAGTAGACATTTGGTACTCAGTTGTGAATGGCTATGTAATCCCAAATAATGCTCCAACCGATCCAAATGAGAAGAATCTTATGAGTTGTAATTCAAAATCCATACATGTTATTCTAGCATCATTGAAACCAACCATTGCTAGAAAAATGATGGGATGTAGCACTGCTAAAGAGGTATGGGACAAACTCAATAATATCTACGAAGGTGTTCCAAAAGTTAAGCAGGTCAAGCTTCAACAACATAGAGCAAAATTTGAAAATTTGAAGATGAATGAAAAGGAAGATATTGCAACCTATCTTCTTAGAGTTTATGAAGTTTTTGTTGGATCATGTTGTCATTGATGCCAATGGTTTGTCATTGATGCCAATGGTTTGATTACTTGGGAGATTGTTGGATCATATGTCATTGATGTAAATGGTTTGGTTTGATTGATGTCATTGGTTGATGTCAAGTAAT
>ML783054.1:53791-68021 GCA_009831015.1 Picea engelmannii
CCCTAACCTCATCATCAAAGTCCACTTTTACAGAACTTAGTTGATTAGTAACCGTATTAAATTCATTTAAATGATCTGCAATAGACCCATCTTCTAACATCTTCATATTAAATAATCTCTTCATTAGAAATACCTTATTCGACGCTAAGGTTTTTTCATACAATTTGGCCAATGCATCCATGAAACCCTTCGTTGTCTTTTCTTTCGAAATATTGAAAGCCACCAACGCTGCCAGGTTTAGCCGTATCATTCCTAGAGCCTTTCTATCAAGAATCTCCCATTCTTCGTCCTTCATGGCCATCGGCTTCTTTGCTACTCCACTCAATGGTAGGAATAGATCCTTCTGATATAAATAGTCTTCCATCTACATCTTCCATAACTGGTAGTTTTGGCCATTAAATTTCTCGACCCTAAACTTTCCATCTTCCGACATTGCTCCCACTCGAACCAGGAACCCTCTTTTTCTGCGAGTTACCTTACGCTCTGATACCAGTTGTTAGAAAAACAGGACCTCGGAGCAATAAAATAAAACAAATGCAGAAACAAAACACAGAAGACACACAATACAAGAGAGACACAGACTTACGTGGTTCACCCAGTGTGGGCTACGTCAACCAGAGAAATTGCCAGGTCCTTCCTTTATTATTATCTAGCAAATGAAGGGATACAACCTACAACAAAACCTGTTGTAACTTCCTCTTCTTTCTCTCACAGTCTCCTCTCTCAGAATACAACATTCACCATCGTCCATAGCCGCAATACATTTCCCTCATAAAAGAGGGTTTCCTTCTAGGGCAAAAAAACCCTAACATAATCTCTACCGTTAGGTCTGCGACCTTATAATGAACGGTCCAGATTTATAATGAAATTACAATATACTTTTACAAGGCAATTTTTTCTTCAGGGGCTTTGCCCCTGAACCCCCACTGTGGGCCCACTTGCCTCTATACCCCCTAGCTGGGGGGATAATCCCCCCAGACCTCGCAGAGGGGGTACCCCCCCTCTGCACTCCCCCGAGTGGAAGAGTGTACATACTTCTGGGGTGTAAATACTTCATGGGGTATAAACACGGATGAAAGAAAGGACCTCTAAATCAGGAAGATAATCAAGCTCCACAACCAACAAGAGATTCCCACCCAGGCTAACGAAATCATCAAATTCTTGAATTCTAAAACTAGAGAGGAGATGGAAGAGTTGAGAATTGAGGATAGAACAGAGACCATCCTTGAGGTCAAGAGAGTCCTCACCAAGAGAGGACTGATGCTACATCTAGAAGAAAAGGTTCAGGTTATGGACCTAGGGGTACAAATTTTTTTCAGCAAAATCGAGGCTCTACAGAAGAAAGGTCTTCCCGGTTTGAAGGTGATAAATGAGAAATTTAAGACACTCCCAGATTACAAAAAGAGACTAGCAGAGGTGGCTAAGGATAGTTCAAAATTTGCAGGAATTCAAGGCAGCATCACTGGAAAGGCATTCCTAGATGCACTTCAGTTGGACATCAGCATACAACATGAGATCCGATACATCTTCATCACCAAGCCTATTTTTCCCAAGTGCACAGAGATGGACGAAGTCTACCGAAGATTACTCAAAGTCAGCGTTCCCAGTCATCTTCGATGGGAAGAGATTTGGGACCTGATCAAGTAGTCGATGAGTTGTCCCAGCCCAGTCAGCTATCCAGTCAGACGAGGTCGTGCAGAGGCCTCACCAATGGTTCACCCAGAAAACAGCATGAAGTTCGACACATCATCAAACAGTTTCCTAGATTTTTGAAATTTGTTAAGTTAGTTAAGCTAAAAATAGATTTACCACGTCCTGATCTTTAATGACAGGATCGTTTGTATTTTGGGTTATAAATACTTCACTTTTCGAACTATTGAGGGTTGATCTTTACGCCCTACGAGATAACAGACTGTAATATTTTTTCAAGAGATCTTCCATTAATTCAAAGAGGCATTTTCACAGCATTCTTGCGTGTACTCATTGGTGATGTTTTCCTTTCTAAGTTAAATGTTATTCTCACTTAGTTATCGCACTGTTTTCTAAATCTAATCTTTGAAAGTAATGAATGTTGCAGGATCTATCTTGTATACCCTGTTTCTGACTTTAAAGGATTTTAGTGTTTCATCTTCTGATTTTACGATAAAGAAATTCTTAACAGCTTCTTTGTTGTAATTGACTTTCTCGTCTTTTCTGCTATTCCTCATTTATGCTGCTAAAAGAATCCAGTGATTACATTATCTCGTCCTGTGAAATTTTTCTTTGTTTTCTGGTTAGATTTCATTTCATGATACAGACCCCATAGCCCAATGGATGTGTAAATCTCTCTCAGCCAACCCAACGAAAAATACAACAAACAAAACCAACATATTTTATTTACCTAGCCTAATATTTTAAATTTGAAACATATCTAAAATCATACAAAGAGATCCCTCTCCGAAGCTGGCAGGGCTAGATCCAAGCTTCGAAGTGGTTGGATAAAGTTACCTCCCATAGATTTCTTCTTTTCTGACAACCTATAGGAAATTTACAGAGCATTAACACAATACACACAGATTACAACACCAATGGAAAAACTACTAAAAAAAGAAGTGAAGTTCCAGTGGAATGATGACTGTCATAAAGGATTACACACTGAAACAAAATTTATCAACTGTGTATATCTTAATTTTCCTAGATAGGAACAAAGAATTTCATGTACATGTGGACACACCATCAATAGCATTAGGCATGATCTTGTCACAGGAATATGACAAAGAGATATATCATCCAATCACTTTCATAAGCATGAAAATATCAACAATGGAAAAAAAAATATACAACAATAGAACCATGGATAATTTTAAGGATAGAAATTTGTATTAAAATGTAGAAACATGGGCTAATATTACTAGTCCTTAATATGAAAAATGCAAAATGTTTGACATTAGTTTGGTAAAAACATTCAAATTTCTAAGTGTTTTATATAGTTTCTATAAAATTTTGGCGATTTTTAAGGTAAAATAATTTAATTTATGGAATTTGGGTGAATTGATTTTAGAAAAAATGGAAATTGGAGTGTTTTTTCAGGAAAACCCATGGAAAATTAGCCCATTTACGAAGTTTATCCCCTAAAATAATCTATGAATAGAACATGAGGGATTGACTATTTTCTATGCGCTACAGAAATTCAAACACTATGTACTAGGATCACACTTTAAGATGTACACAAACCATTATGCACTGAACAAACCATTATGCACAAACCATTAAGATACATCCCATTCTCTCTCTGTCTGTCTCCCTCCCACCCACTATCTCTCATCATCTCTCTCTCTTCCCCCCTTTTCCCTCCCTTTACACATTATTTTGGTCACCCCAGTGATCAACTGATGATATGTGCATGACTCACTTCCATGTTGCCTGAAAACACTAAAAGAGACTTTCTCCATAAGAAAAGTGGATTATCTTTTCTTCCTTAAAAACTATATCAAAAGAGATCATTGCACCCTGCTCTAATTTTGGGGTGCGAAAATGCTTGATCGCCGCATGTTGCACCAAAGATGGACTTCGGCATCGTCACAGGATGCCTGGGCGTGACGATGCTTAAACAAGGTAAAAGTGAAATTCACAAATGTTCTAGAAGGGAATATTCTAGAAGATGAGGTGGCCTCTAATCGGTTTATATATTACTTTCTTCTCTAATTTAGTAGGATTATCCTAATATCCTCATCCATCCCTCTTTCACCCTATATAAAGAGGGATCTCTTATGGAAAAGGCTAAGGATTTCTCATGCATGAAGAATTCTGCTATAGATTATACTGGAGATAGCTTTGTTTTATCTCTCTAAGTCAGATTGTGGGTCTTCTTCATCAAAGGCATTGGATAAAAGGTGTGTGTGTTGGAGCAAAGAGCCATTGGAAGGGACCTTGCAACATCAAGGCATGGGTTGTATTCTCCAATTCCATTAATATAATGAAGCAATACATTTCTTCCCTATAAAAGTGTATTTACTTTTATTGTATAACTCCTTGATATTATACATAGAATTCATTGGAATATATATATCTTTGTTCTCTCACTTTGTTGGTTTGTGCTTCTTAAATAGGTTCACCATCCCGCAAATCCAAATATGGAGTGACAAGGAAGACTTTAGCAAGGATCGAGCATCATTTAAAAGGCATGTCATTTGTCCCTCTTTGAACTAGTTTATATGACAATGAAGTCTAAGGTGAAGTTTGTATTCTTCCTTGTTTTGTTCTAGCTTCTTGTTGAAGTTAGGGAGATTATTTTGTGTCCACACTTACCGATTTGTCTCATAACAAAATTGGCGACCATACTAGGGAGTCGACTTATTTTTTTTTTTTGCTTCTTATTTCTTTTAGCCTACCTTATTTTGACCAATTTCATTCTCTAAGTCTGTGGGTGATTCATCTTGACTCCCTAGTTCTGAAATTTCATTGAGAAACTTTGTCATTCTTCCAAATTTTCCTTATATTTAGACATTGTCACATTGTGTCTTATTTTCAACCTATGATGATTCTTCATCATCGCACTTTGCTTGTGTGAACCAGGGTGACGATGTCGCACTATGTCTTACTTTCATCCTACGATGATCCTACATCATCACACTATACCTTTTTGCAACCTGCGATAATTACTGTAGGAATTGTTGGAGTGACAATCAATTTTCTTTTCTTTTCCCAGATTTGACTTTACTTCTTAGGATGAAATATTAGCTTTGGTGAATGATTGATTTACATATTTTAAGTCTGAATTTGATTTATTTTCAAGAATTGAGAGTCTTCTTCTTAAGCTTTGTAAATTTTACTTTTTACTTCTTATTACAAGGGTATAATCTCAAGGCTTTGTTCCTGAGTGCTTTCTTGATAAGATATTCTTGATTTATTTTGAGTTTTGGATTGATTTTAACTTTTTGAATTGTTTTTTATTAAGAAACAATTTTTGTTTGCATTCAAAAAATAGTTTTAATATATTTATTTCACTACTTGGAACCTCTCAGAAAAGGAGTTAGAGCAAAAATGGCATACCTTGTTGAATTTTGGTATATTCTAGAGAGTGAACTTGTAGAGCGTGCCCCACACGGAATATTTTTTGTATGGATATGAAAATGGTACACATAATACTATATAATATAATATAACCATCACATTTTATATTACTGAATTTGGATCTGTTATGAAGAAATTATGATGTTTTTACCTGAAGCACTTGTTTTAGACTAGTTTCAGGACTAGCCACAAACCCTATTTTCCATGGAGTGTAACTCTAAAAATACAATGACACAAAAGCTGAAATTTTTATCATGGATACTTGGATATGTTTCCTGAATGACCTCCCAACTTCATAGTCTGAATCATTCTAAAAATATATATATATATTGCGTAAATGGTGAAATGACCTGTAAGTAACATACCTTATAAAGCATCATCAAAAGAATTTATCCTCCCTTGAATTTTGGCCTTCTTTACTTCAGCTTCCCTATGAAATTAGGCTTATATATCCTTTGGTTACCTCATTCACTTATAGATATTCAATATGCTCAAGTGTGATTAAAAATGAGATAACCTTGCCTCTTATTTATACTTTCATGTAGCTTCCTCAAGGGGTTACCTTCTAACCATCTTAACCCACTTTCCTTATTTTAGGGCTAACCCACTTCTAACTACTTGTCCACTTAGTAATTTATCCATTAACTTTATTATTTAAATAATTTATTTTTTATCCGCTTTGACTTATAGTACACTCATCACTTTACTTCATTATTTAAATTACCTTCTAACTATCTTAACCCACTTTCCTTATTTTAGGGCTAACCCACTTCTAACTACTTGTCCACTTAGTAATTTCCCCATTAAATTTATTATTTAAATAGTTTATTTTGTATCCACTTTGACTTATAGTACATTCATCACTTCACTTTATTATTTAAATAATTTCTTCTTTGTGCCACTTTGACTACTTTGACCTTTTGGGGCTTCTAGATGACTCATGAGGGTTCTCCAACTTCACATGGCCATAACTCTCTAACTGTGAGGAGCTATGTGACGTTACACATACCACTGGAAATGGAATGACATGTACTATCCAAATAGAATATTATTTCCTACAAATATATCAAAACTCATACCATTATCCATCAAACAAACTAGGGTCCATTATCCAAACCTTTGTGCTACCAAAATTTTCTACCATACTTTCTTCAAGGGTTGGCATCAATGACAACCAACCCAATTAATCAACAATATCCCCCTTTGGCATTGATGACAACACTTTGATGAAATATTGAATTCATATCACTCATTCTCCCCCTATGACCATCGCTCCCCCTAGAACCATTCCTATGTGCTCTTCATACAAGCATTTACCTTTGCATCTGATAAATCTCCCCCCGCTTTGTCATCAATGGCCAAGGTATCTTTCCATATGGGGATGCTCCCCTAATTAAACTACCCTTGGGGATACTCCCCTTGACTGAACTCTTCCTGAAATTGACCCCCAACCTGAACTGTCCTCTTTATGGTGCTTCCTTGTGTAAATCTAAGACATATACGATAAGCATTTAAAAACATTCATTTTGGAGTAGAAATTACTGAGTCTTTGGTGAAGATACTCAAAGGCTTCTCATGGAAGCGGTTTTGTAAATATGTCTACCACTTGTTCTTTTGTGCCCACATATTCAACTCTGATGTTCTTCTCTGCAACTTGTTCCCGTAGAAAGTGATACTTGATTGGAATGTGCTTCTTATTGGAGTGCATCACTGGGTTCTTTGAGATACAGATGGTACTTGTATTATCACAATAAATTGGAATGGGCTCATCATACTCAACCTGTATATCTGTTAGAGTTTGTTTTATCCATAAAACCTGTGTACAAAATGATGTTGCTGCAATATACTCTGCTTCGGTTGTAGATAAAGATACTGATGATTGTTTCTTGCTTAGCCAATATACTAAAAAATCACCCAAGTAGAACATTGCTCCACTGGTGCTTCGTCGATCATCAATGCAACCTTCCCAATCTGCATCTGTGTAGGAAATAAGTGATAGATCCTTTCCTTTTGTTACCATAATCCAAAATCTTCTATTCCTTTGAGATATCTGAAAAACCTCTTCACTTCGAATACATGTGATTCCTTTGGTGCTGCTTGAAATCACGCCACCTATCCAACTGCCTACATTACATATGGTATGGATGTTGTCACATATAGTAATCTACCAATCATCAATCTGTATTGCCTCTGGTCTGTAGACTTTAAATCATCATATTTTAACAACTTGCAACTGGTTTGCAATCTTCCATTCTAAACATATTTAGCATTTCTCTGATATACTTAGTTTGAGAAATAAAAATTCCTTGGTTGCTTTGACATATCTGAAGTCCCAGAAAGAAGGATAGTTCTCCGAGTAATGAAATTTCAAATTAATTCTGCATATCCTTTACAAATTTTTGGCTTAAATTGTCATCATTTCTTCCAAAAATAATATCATCAACATAAACTTCAATTAATAAAATACTATCTTGAGTTACCTTGATGTAGAGGTTGTTGTCTGCACTTCCTTTTCTGAACCCTATTTTTTGTAGATATTTATCCAGTCTGTTGGACACACCTACCACACTTAGAGGAGGGGGGGAGGGGGGGGCGGGGTTGAATGAGTGTGGGGCTATTTTTCACAAAAAGTCCCTCTTTACATAAAAATCCTTAGTTAACATTCAACATTTATTCATTACCCATTGATGTCATTTATAACCAGTTATATGTGCACATATATCAACAATATATCATCAACAAGTCATCACCACAAGGAACACAAAGAACACAAGATGTATGTACAATTTTTATTTTTATTATGGACAACAATCCGGGGGTTTATCAACAACAACTGAATAGAGTACAACTCTACAAGAGCACCAACTCTATAATGCAATACTCAACTTACACCCTCATCACCAATTGAGATGAGGCAACAATCCTCAATAGATATCAATCTGTCAACAGATATGTGACCTATCAGTAGTTCAGTCAGCGTGTGTATGCTCCCTGGCTCACTACAACCCGCATATGCACGCAGCCAGTGTATACAACAACTTGTGTCTACCTTATGAGATGTTAGGGTTTGTCCTTCAAGATCAACTCAGATTCTCTGCAATCAATATATCATCTCTTCTATCTCTGACTATCTAATCTGACCACCATCCAATCACAACACATCCAAGCTCTCCAATAGCTTTCTCATGCTCCACAATAAATCAATATGAATTCTATATCAATCATGTATAAACAACTAGTATACCATAGCAATCATGTCACCACTAAATCACAAGAGTATCGCTCACTCCATCAACCAAATCATCCAAACTGATCCATATCATAGAATCCATACCAAGAATGCCCTAAGAATTCAAAACACATCAAAAAATAGTATCCATCAATACAATAATGTAACCATACTAGTGTCTCAGTGATAGATCTAAGGCCATAGAATGTAGATATGTAACCTACCTCATCATCCAAGAGCTTGGCACCAGCTCAAACACAATTCTTCGCCATTCTATCCATTGTACACTATTGATATTATGGTATCTACGGGAGGTATTTACCTCCACGTGTAAACCTGACAAGGATAGAATACTCCAGGAAGAAAGAAGAAACCCTAATGAGTTAGATAATAACCCTAGAAGATGTGTAGGCTCAAGAAGATAATTTATATTAGGTTATTAGCCTCCAAGAGAAGAAGTCGGCCATAAATAATAATATATAATAAATAGACAGATACCCAGAATGAGAAGTCGTCCTAGGCAGTTAGCCAGAATTAGTATAAATATAGGAGGCCAATTCTCATTCTGGCAGGGCAGTCTCAAAATTGTAGACAAGCAACTTGTGCGCATTGCAGTGCCCAGTCTTGTGCGTAGGTTTGAGGAGAGATTCCATTACAGCTACTGCAGCTAGCATATCACATTTGGATTGAAATATCTCTTGGCTAGGGTTTGGAACATCTGATCAACTCTTGTTGGTGCACTATCCTTGGAGAAAGGTGTGCTACCCTTTGTTTGGGTATCTAGCCTAGGGTTTGCTTCCAGAGTGATTCTCTGTCAAGGTTAAGGTGCTCAAAGGGTGGCTTCGGCCTATGGTTGGGTGACAATAGAGATATTGTCAATGGTAAAATGAGCACATCCATTATATTCTAACAGGTTATGGGCCCACACCTCCTTCATTCAATCTAACCGCTGGAAGGAAACATAGCCGTAATGATATTAAGCTCGTTGAAGAACTGTTGCTAGGGTTTCTAGCAGGAGAAGTCACCATAGCACTGTTGCTAGTGTTATTAGTAGGTGCAGTTGCAGAAAATATGAACCTCTCATTGAGGCACCTTAAGTGAATATATTTACCTAATCTCTGAATAGATCAGTGTGCCCTAGCCTAGCACATCTCCTGGTACTCTCAGAAAGCAAAGATGTGAAGTTTGAGATTTTGGTCAAATCTAGGGTTTGACCAAGTCAAAGAAGCCATGAATTATTCTATGAAGTTAGAGAACAAGTTATATGGAGCCTCTAACTTCAGAGCGTGGAAGACAAGGATTGTCCTCATCCTTTCCAAGAATAAAGTGTTGGATATCATGAAAGGAAAGATTATGGAACCAGTGTTTGAAGAAGGAAGAGAGAAGGAACCACAGAACATTGTAGTTATGGAGAAGTTCAAAGACAATGACATCAATTCCATGAGTATCATAGTGGACTCTGTAAAATACCACTTGATACCCTACATCTCGCATCTTGACTCATCGAATAAGATATATGATGCCCTAACAAATGTCTTCTCAGTCATAAACATTGGACAAGTCATGAGTCTGAAGAATGAGCTTTGTGACATGAAGATGAATGATGATGACAACATAAAATCATACTTTGTGAGAATCTATTAGTTAAGAGATCAACTACAAGCTATTGAAGAGATCATTTCAGAGAAGGAATTGGTAAACATAGTACTCAATGGTGTTCCCAAGACGTGGGATGCATTTGCTGCAAGCATGAACACAAGAAAGGAGTATCTGACATTTGAATAACTTTGGACTTGTTGTGCTCAAGAAGAATCAAGGATCAGTGCAAAAGAGAAACCCCAAAAGAATTATGATGATCAAGCCTTCACAGCAAGATTCAAGAACTTTGTGAACAAAAGGAAGTTTGGCTCAAGGAGGAAGCCAAATCAAAAGAAAGACATTTCAGAAATACAATGCTTCAACTGTCAAAAGTATGGTCACTACAAGAATCATTGTCCCAAGCTAAAGAAAAGGAAGGAGAAACATGAAACATCAGTTGCTAAAGAAAAGGAACCTACAAAGAAGACTAAGCAGGATGAAAGAGACTTATTCTTCTAAAGGTAACAATACTCTTCTTATTTCTTGTACATATCTCGTTTGTATTGTCTCTGTACATATCTTGTATATGTATCCATTGAAAGATAATCTATTCCAAGAAGAACTATACCTATGGAAGAACAACAAGATAAGGATTGATATCATTAGATAATACACATGAAAGGATGAAATACACTGAATCAATCATGAAGAGACTTAGAAGAAGCAAAGACAGAAAGAAGTCATAGAAACACTTATAACGTTTTTGTAGAAGACAACAAGACAGAAGCATAGACTTTGTTAGACAGAGAGAGCCAATTATATATTGCAGAAGATAATAAGGATGCAGACGGAAGCATGGACTTTGTTAGATGGAGGGATCCGATTATAAGCACTCATACATGAAGCAAGTATTAGGAGGGAGCTAATCCTATGATCCATTAAAAAAATGAAGTATGGTAGCATCCATGAAAGACAGTACATGTTTAGTTCAACTGCAGAAGAAGTCTTCTTCGAAGAGAAGCCTTAAAGTATCCATGGTTGTCCATCCACATCCATGATCCTATGATGAAAGAAAGAAATGAAATCTTTAGGGCATGCAATATATAAGAAACTCCATGGACCCAAGAGCTAAAGAAAAGCATCAGGAAGAACATGAAGATTTCAAGAAATAAAGAGAATCCAAAACAACCAGTCATTATATTAAGAATCACAAGATTACCAGCCTGATATGAACTCAATAAAATAAATCAAGTAGAGGAACTAAAAGTCATGATCAAGAACACTGTATGAAAGACTTATGAATGAAATCATTGTGAGATATAGAACTAGAGGTTCTCCCATATGGAGGGAGAAGACTATGATGATTACTTGTTCCAGTAAACCAGACATATCTCTACATGATTCATTATATCATCCACAACATTGATGAGTTGGAGTTCTTGTTAAGAACCAAATATCAATATAGCATAGAAAAACCTCAGAAAAAGTACTCAATGCCTTGAAAAAGAGATAATTTCATATAATAAGCCTCTTTGAGGGGGAAACCTCCTTTTACCCCAATTAAAAAGGCCTCGACATCTTCATCTTTTCTTGAGAGTGCATCTGCCACAACATTTTGCTTCCCCTTTTTATAGACGATTTCAAAATCATAACCCAATATCTTGGTTACCCATTTTTGTTGTTCTTCTAAATATAGTCTTTGTTCCAAGAAGTATTTAAGACTATCATGATCTGTTTTGACCTTGAGGCGCCTACCTATTAGGTAAGGATGTCATTTCTTCAATGCATGTAGTATTTCCATCATTTCCTTCTCATAAATGGGTTTGTGTAAGTCATTTCCCTTGATTGGTCAACTTTCAAAAGCCAGGGGCCTTCCTTCTTGCATTAGGATAGCACCAATTCCATTTCTTGAGGCATCACATTCCACAATAAAGGTTTTTTTGAAGTCTGGAGTGGTCAAGATAGGAGATTTACACATCACAACTTTAAGTTTTTCAAAAGCTTTAGATGCCTCTAGAGTCCATGAAAATGTCTCCTTGGTATATATAGGAGACTAGGAGGTATAATTACAACTAATGGCCTAAAGCTGACATAAATAAAATAACATTACTAATATAATATGCCCCAATTAAAGGGTGATGAGCCAATATTAGGGCTTAACATGCCCCTCCTCTTGAGAAAAGTGTTTTCCGAAATGCTTGAGTTACTCTAGATGCTTTTGTATAAAAGACTCATCTTCCCAAGTGGAATCTTCAATAGGTAGTTTCCTCCATTTAATGAGCTACTCTGAAATGGATCTATTCCTCAGCTGGTGAATTCTTGTGTCAGTGATGGCTTCAGGCTCCAATATGATTTTTCCTTCCTCTTCAAGTTCTGGCAATATAGTTTGAACTAGGATCTTGTCGCCTATAACCTTCTTTAAGCACAAAACATGGAAAACTAGGTGTACTCGTGAAGATGCAGGAAGCTCCAATTTGTATGCCATAGTACCAATCTTTTGCAACACCTTATAAGGGCCATAGTACTTTGGTGATACTTTATTATCCTTCTTGTCTTGCTTGATGGATATCTTTTTGTATGGTTGTAGTCTTAAAAATACCCAATCCCCTACTTCAAAACTTATTTCACTACGATGTTGATCTAAGTGTTGTTTCATGCGATTATGTGCCATGGCCAGGTTGTCCTTTAAGATTTGGAGAACTTGTTGTTGATTCTTGATGTGATCTTCCACTTCTTGAACCTTAGATTTTTCTTTTAGAGAAGAAGTGATGGAAGGAGGGTGGTATCCATAAAGTTCCATAAATGGTGTCATTTTTGTTGTAGTATGAAAGGAATTGTTATACCACCATTCGGCCAAGGGTAACCATTTGAACCATTGTGTTTGTTTATCAGAGACAAAGAAATGAAGGTAGCCTTCCATACATTTGTTCACTATCTCGGTTTGTCCATCAGATTGAGGATGATAGGATGAGTTATGAGCCAATTGAGTACCCAAACAAGAAAATAATTATTTCCAAAAATGTCCAGTGAAGATGGGATCTCTGTCACTTACAATAATCTTTTGGCTGCCATGTAGATTTTGAACTGTCTCCATGAATGTGGTGGCAATTGTACTAGCTTTGAAGGGATGAGAGAGTGCACAAAAGTGTACGTACTTGGTCATTCTATCAACAATCACCATGAGGACACTCTTTCCTTTAGATTTTGGTAACCCTGTGATGAAATCCATGGAAACCTCCTCCCAGCGCTAACTTGGGATGGATAATGGTTGTAAAAGACCTGGGGTCTTAATTGTTTCCACCTTATTTTGTTGGCAAACCAAACATTCGGCCAAAAACCTTTGAACATCAGTTTTAAGGCCATCCCAAAAAAAATCCTTCTTGACTCTATGGTAGGTTTTCAAAAATCTCGAGTGACATCCTACTGGAGAGGTGTGCAATTCCAATAGTACCTTTTGTTTGAGTTGGGAGTTCTTACATAAATATAAGCGATATTTGTACCATAGTGAATCATTTTTCCACGTAAATGTATCCGATGGACTGGAATCCTTCTGCAACCTTTGAATGAGAGTCCACACTTTTTCTTCATTCTTCCATTCATCCCTTGCTTATATTATCCAATCGGGTTGGATGATTGAGATAGCATAGAGAAAGGCCTCAACATCTTCATCCTTTCTTGAGAGTGCATCTACCACAACATTTTTCTTCCCCTTTTTATAGACTATTTCAAAATCATAACCCAATATCTTGGTTACCCATTTTTGTTCTTCTAAAGATAGTCTTTGTGCCAAGAAGTATTTAAGACTATCATGATCTGTTTTGACCTTGAAGTGCCTACCTATTAGGTAAGGATGCCATTTCTTCAATGCATGTAGTATTGCCATAATTTCCTTCTCATAAATGGGTTTGTGTAAGTCATTTCCCTTGAGTGGTCAACTTTCAAAATCCAGAGGCCTTCCTTCTTACATTAGGACAGCACCAATTCCATTTCCCGAGGCATCACATTCCACAATAAAGGTTTTTGTGAAGTCTAGAGTGGTCAATACAGGAGCTTTACACATCACCTCTTTAAGTTGTTCAAAAGCTTTAGTTGCCCTTGGAGTCCATGAAAATGCATGCTTCTTAGTTAGTGTTGTTAAATGTGCTGCTATTCTTCCATAGTTACGAACAAACTTGCAGCAGTAACCTATCAAACCCAAAAATCCTCTAAGATTCTTTAATGTTTTGTCAATCAGCCAGTTCATCATGGCCTTAATCTTGTTAGGGTCTACCTTGACACCTTCATGAGATACAATATGACCCAAATACTCTACCTCCTTTACTCCAAAGAAACATTTGGATGGTTTGGCATATAGTTGTTGCTCCTTTAGTA
>ML783054.1:81979-104317 GCA_009831015.1 Picea engelmannii
GTATCTTCTCCTTTGTATCCAAGACCTGATTTATCACATGATGATCTTTGACTTTCCAAGATCTCATCCAAGATTCATGAGCTATTCAAGAATTTGTTTGACTTTTCCACCTTCTTTCTAAGGTCAACAATTTCAGCTTCTAAATTACAACATGACTCTTCCTTTTCATTTATTTGATTCTTCAATAGTTCCTCTATTCTTTTGGATTTTTCAATTTGGGTCTTGATATGGACAATGGTTTCAAAACTTTTTCTAATCTCATCATCTACATTTATATCTTCTTTTCCATTCTTTAGTCTTCTGATCTCTTCTTCCTTTTCTTCTAATTGAGTATTATTGTTCTCTTCTTGTTCCTTGATCATTTCTTTTAACTTCAATATGTGCATTATACTTCTCCTAAGAAACTTCTTAGTGTTATCCGAAAGACAGTTATAGTCTATACAATAATAATCACTTCTATATCTATATAAACCCTCTTCAACTTCCTTTTGAAGTTTTAATAGATTTTATTCTATTCTTTTCATGGGATAATTACCATCAAACTTTACACAAACTATTTCTATATCTTCTTCTTCACTTGTAGAGAAAAATTCATCATCATCATTGCAATCAAGGGTTTTTGGAGATTCTTTACCTTTAATGATCTTGATGGAGTGATCTTCAATATATTCCTTTTCCTTATTTCTTTGATATGCCTCCTCTAGATTTAGCCATAGATCCTTGGTGGAAGTGCATTGTCCCATGCTCTCTTTGATAGGGCTTGAGAGTCCACTAAGAATGGTCTTGAGAGCCAATGCATAATTCTTCTTTCCTTCCCTTTGAGATACAAACTTTGACTTTTTCTTCAAGGGAACCGATCCACCAATGGTTGCCTTCCAAATAGTTGCTCCCATTGTCTTCAAATATAATTTCATCTCTACTCTCCAAGTAGAATAGTTTTCCTCATCAAGGATTGGAACTTCATCATTAATTTGTGTGTCTATGGATATCCTTCAAGCTTGTTAAGGCTTGTAGTGAAGGCCTTCTCTGATACCAATTGTTTGACACACCTACCACACTTAGAGGGGGGGGGTGAATGAGTGTGGGTCTCTTTTTCCCAAAGCTTCCCTCTTTACATAAAACCCCTTAGTTAACATTCAACATTTATTCATTACCCATTGTTGTCATTTATAACCAGTTAGACTTGAACATATATCAACAACATATATCAGCAATATATCATAAACAAGTCATCCCCACAAGGAACACAAAGAACACAATATGTATGTACATTTTTTCTTTTTATTATGGACAACAATCCGGGAGTTTATCGACAACAACTGAATAGAGTACAACTCTACAAGAGCACCAACTCTATAATGCAAGACTCGACTTACACCCTCAGCACCAACTGAGATGAGGTAACAATCCTCAACAGATATCAATTTGTTAACAGGTACGCAATCTGGCAATATTGTAGCCAGCGTGTGTATGCTCCCTGACTCACTACAGCTTGTGTATGCATGTGGCCAATGTATACAACAACCTCCGTATACCTTCTGAGATGTTAGGGTTTGTCCTTCAATATCAAATCAGATTCCATGCAATCAATATATCATTATCTTCTGTCTCTGACTCTCCAATCTGACCACCAACCAGTCACAACACATCCAAGCTCTCCAATAGCTTGCTCATGCTCCACAACAAATCAATATGAATGCTATCACAATCATGCATAAACAACTAGTATACCATAACAATCATGTCACCATTGAATCAAAAGAGTACTACTAACTCCATCAACCAAATCATCCAAACTAAACCATATCATAGAATCCATACCAAGAATTCCCTAAGCATTCACAACACATTAAATAATATTATCCATCAAGACAATAATGTAACCATACCAGTGTCTTAGTGATAGATCTGAAGCCATAGAATGAAGATATAGAACCTTCCTCATCATGCAAGATCTTGGAACCAGCTCAAACACAAGTCTTCACCATTCTATCCACTATACGAACCCTGTTCTCATACAACCCGCATGTGTACCTGCCCTGGCCCATTACAACTCGCATAGACATCAGAAACTAGGGTTTCTGAATCTCCAATACTTTTGTTGTCAAGATCTCTGACATTGCCTAAACTTTGATGCATCCATGAGATGCTCCTCTCGATCTCTTCCTCAGAATAGATCTTCAATCATGCTCAAGAGATCCATACCTAAGATGGTCTCACAAGAATCTCTCACAAGAAGCTCTCCATCAATACTCAAAAAGATATTCACAAGAAGCTTTCCATTGATCCACAAAAGGATTCCCTCCAAAATGTACATTTTACAAGAGATCCTAGATTTCTTATTTATACTTTCATCCTCTAGGTCACTTAACCCATTTTTAGACCACTTAGCCCATTTCTAGGTCACTTAACCTATTTTCTTTATTTTAGGGTTAACCACTTTCCATAAATAGAAAGTTCTCTAATACTTTATCATTTAAATATTCCTTCTTCATTTTGTCATTTATCTTTATTATTTAAATAATCCATCTTGATTTTGTCACTTTAATTTATCATTTAAATAATGATTTCTTATTTTAGGGAACTTTGACTTCTTTGACCATTTGGGGCTTCAAGCCAACACATGGGGGTCCTTCAACTTCGTAGGGCCATAACTCTCAAACCGTGAGGATTTATGTGACATTCCACATACCACTAGAAATGGAATGACAAGAACTATCCATCTAGGATAGTTTCACCAACAACTTCATTGATCTTCATCTCATTATTCCATATACAAACATGGGTCCTCTAATCATTCTTGTAGGATAACTCAATCCACAAAGCATCTTCCTGTGAGGGATTTCACCATAAGGGGACCACTTTGAAGTTCATCCATTTGTGAACCTTATCAATCATGATAATGATTCATCTTTGCATCAATTCACCACTGTATCATATACATCATGTATCAGTGACAACTCATTGATCCAGCTTCATCATATCATTGAAAACTCATTGATCCATCTTCATCGATTGGTTTCCACTTGACATCTATCATTCTCATCGAGGACAATACATATACATTTTTTCATCAATCAATCCATCACTTGACATCAATCAATGACATCAATCAATCAAACCATTGGCATCAATGACAACATGATCCAACATAGCCTAGAGTACCATGCTCTAGGAAACTATTTTAGACCATACAAAATCTTCTTCAATTTACACACATAATATGAATTCTCTGACAACTATAATCCTTTTGGTTGTTTGATGTAGACTTATTCTTCGTAAATTTGTTCCATTGATTCATTTTCTTCTTCTTTTAATTCTCATCCACCTGTTTTATCAATTGTTACATTGATGCTTTCCAAAACTTTGTTCAACCTCGGATTGTAACACTTGTATGCCTTCCTTGTACTTGAGTAACCAATAAGTACTTCTTTGTCCACACAAAATTCAAACTTTCCCATTCTTCCATCTTCTCTTTTGATGTAACATTTGCTTCCAAATATTCTAAAGTGCCTCACATTTGTTGGTCTTCCTTTCAATATCTCGTAGGGAGTTTTGCCATTGTTGTTTTTGAGCATTACTTTGTTTTGAATGTGAATTGTTGTATGCATTGCATGTGTCCAAAAAATGTCTGTCAATTTGGAATCCATTAGCATTGTTCGATCCATTTCCTGTGTAATTAACATCCATAATGTTCCTTTGTCTATGAACTACTCTTTGAACCAATATATGAATCCATGCTCTCATCCACTTTCATGTATCTTTCCAAACCTGCTAAGTTTTCTTACAAATCCATATCTGTCCATATTCTCCAAGACTCTACTGCAAAATTGTCCATAATTTTCACTCATATATCATTGTACTATCATGACATACTACTACAAGTGATTAATATATCATATTGTACTTCTACTAACCGAATGCATTGAATCTGTCTACTCAAATTCTGCAAGCTGATCGAAGGATGGTTCTCTGATATGTCTCAACTACCACATAGAATCCCCCTATCTACTATTCATATTATATTGGAGTCTGTAAGCCGAATGTCTTAGAACAATTCCTTTTTTTAAGTGTATTCATCATCATTTTCATTAGTAGATTTATTTTTATGATCTCTCTGAGCTCTGACTTCTTTCTTTCTATCTGTGGATTCATCTTTCACTATAGTTCCTAAGAGTACTATCTCTTGAACTTGTTCCTTATTTACCCATCCTTTTCTTTCAGTTATTTTCCAAATCTGTCTATATCTGACATCTTTACTTTTCTCTATAAAATTTTAGTCATCTCGTTTTATTTCAAATCTTGTGATCTATAGGACCTGGTGTTTATTCCCCTGTTCTTTGTTTTTTGATCAACCACTATCAATATACCAACCAAACTTCTTTTGTAGAGAGAGTATGCATTCTTCATTGCTATAATGATTCTTCTTTCTTATACATGTTCTCTTCTAAGGCTCTTGTATGTGACTATTGTTGTTATGTTGTGCTTCTCTAGGAGGGATTGTCATTCTACAATCTTTGGCCATGTGTCCAAAGTTATTTCACTTGTAGCATTCCACTTCAGTTCTCAATGATTCAAACCTATTTTAGCTTCTTCTCTATGTTTAACTAGGCCTTCTTGGATAACCACTTATGTTCCTTCTATTAGCTCTACAATTTACAACTTTATGTCCAAAATGATTACATGCATAACATAAACCCAAAAATATAGTTTGATACCTAGTAGTTGAAGATATTCTTAAAGGAGTTACTCTTATGAATCCTTCTTCATCCTGAGTCCTATTTTTTTCTATTGGTCGTTGACTCTGAAATATGAATATTCTCGGTGGAGGAGTTTTCCTGTAATATTCCTTGTAGGTATTCCTATCTATTATTGGATGAATCAGTAGGTGTAGACACTAACTGATCTCCCTAGATACACGTAGATCTAGAACAAAACACACCGGAACATGACACTTTCCTTAAGTTTTAAATATTGAATTTACTAACTAAAGAGGGATAGGTGGCATACCATTTAAACATCACTTCCTCTCACTATCGCCATCCTAGATCCGTTCTAACACTCATACAATGATGATCTTGCAAAAGAACACAACCAACCAAAGTGATAGTAATAGCATAAACTCAATATAAACCTATGTATGTGATCAAGGAATCATACAATAAAACACAACAAAATTTATAGGAAAGAATCATATTACTGTATCATATTAAATGTGAAAGAGAGATTACAACCATGGCCTTGATATCATAAGGTCCCTTCCAACTGTCCGTCATTCCCCACACACTTCTTGCTCCAAGGATTCTGAGACCATGGATCTGATAGCTACTCACAATCTATCTTGACAAGGAAAATCTCAAAGCCACTCTAACCAAGCTAACAATCCCAAGCCAAAAACAACTAACTTTCCCCATGAGAGCTCCTCTCCACTAAATCATGAAAGTTGTTACACGCCAAAATTAGTCAACTAGATAAGTGTCACATGTTCCTCTCAATTGTCGTAAGTGTCGCATCTTCCTTACAACTTTCGCAAGTGTTGCAAGTTGGTCACAAGTGTCGCAAATGATGTTCGAGCATACTGCCATGCCGACGACACTAAGGAGACACTTAGAACATCTCATGTGCTTGATTTGGAGAAGAAGAGCTGGTTAACTGAAGACAAGGAACTCTTAACGCCTGAACAGAGCTTTGAAACAAAGGTTTTGAGGGGGAGCACTCCCCTATATCAGCCTTAGGAGTGTTGGAGCTCCCCTACAAGGCTTCAGGGAGTGTTATAATGCTCCCCTGCCCCCTCTGAAGGAGCGCTACTCACCTTGAAGGTGCTGGCACTCCCCTCAAGCTTCCTAGGGAGTGCTATAGTGCTCTGATGCCCTTTCTAAGGGAGCACTGCCTAATCTGAGGCAGTAGTTGTCCCATTGAGGAGAATAAGGGGAGGATCTTTCAAGATTAGGAGGAAGTTGTATTCAAATTCTTGGTTTCATCAAGAGATCCCTGATCTGAGGAGGAAGTTCCCCAACTTGTTCTAAAGATAACTCAAGAGGTTAAGTTCCTCTTAACCTATATAAGCAGGCTCTATGATGGTGGAAAGAAGAAGAACTGCTAGCATGAAACCTATGATCTTAGAGGAAACACACAGTCAACCAAAAGAGAGTGATCAGTGAAGCTACTGTTATCCAAGTTGGGGATATTTCAGGCAAGGGTTAGATGAAGAGGACTTGACGAAGCTGTCGCATTCACATCTACGATTGTAAGTACTGCTGTCATTATTCTCATTAATATGACACGCTTGGCCCATTTCTTTCTAGTTTGTGTCTAATGTTACATGAAATTATCATTAATAGATAAATATGTTTTAAATCTAATATCAATAGAGTAGGAAGTGGTTGTATCTTGTTTGTTTGCAGAACTCAGCGAGGAGCAAAATATCGAAGCGCAACTCGAAGCATGCAGGGAAAAACGTCGATAAAGAGGTACTTCTGTTATCCTTCCTTCTCATGTGTTAGTTTAGATAGATTTGAAAGGAAGTCAGTGTCCACATTAAGCATTTTTTGTCTTAGAGTTAGGGTCAAGCTCTTTGAGGCGATCTACTTGTCTGCAGGGAGATTTTCCTACAACAGAAACTGGCGACCATACTGGGGATAGCCTCAAATCAAAACTTCTTGTTTTGACTTCTCCTCATTGACCTTACTCTATCCCTTGATTGTTTCATACCTGGTTCACTCCTCTTTTGATTGATTTCATGAGCTGATTGGCTCCCTACCCCATCATACTCAGCATAGTTGTCAAAATTGAATTGCAATTTTTTTTATTTTTTTACATTTTTGGGAGTTTTTGAACCTGGCGCCCCTGTCCTTGTGTTAACAGAGTGCCAGTTCTCCCCCATAGTCTTACACAGAGCACTATAATACTCCTTTCCTTTAGCAACAGAGCGCCAGCCCTCTTTTGGACAAAAAACCTTCCATAATTTCTTTTTCTGGGTTTTGCCTCTGTGTCTCTTCTGCTGAGTAACCTTGTGAGTCAATGCTTCTTCCCTTCCAGCCTTGACATCTGTCTTTTTGAAGAACAAACATCTTACTATTTGGATTTTGTAGCCTTCTCACTATTGTTATTGATTTTTTCTGTTGTTTGGAGTCTGAAACCCATGCATTGTTTTTCTCTCCTCATCAACTGAACGAAAAACCCTGGTGAAGGTCATCAAAGGTCTATAGACCTCTTCATCTCAATTTTAGTTAAGATCATTGTTCTTCAACTTTTTCTTTTGGGTGTGAAGTTTGTTTTCTCTTTGATTGTTCATTTTCTTTTGCTTTTCGTTTTGATTGCAACGAAAGGGTGTATTGTTTGTATGACTTTTGCTTGTGCTAGTTTGATGTTCATTCATACAAGAAGATAATTAGAAAGATGAGCATTGTGTTGAATTGATCATTATTCATATGCAAACAATAAAAAGCATCTTCATGATTGATTGTGCATATTAGAAGGCATCTAAAAAGTTTTAGCATCACGTCAGGATTTGATTGAGAAAAAGAATTGTTTGAGGACATTCCTTATTTGTGCTTGTTAGTGAAAAGAACTTTCTCTCTCCCTTAGATAGATGTTCATCGAAAAGAAATGACTGCTTATCATATTTGATGCATTTTTGGGGACTGAGTCATAATTCCATCCGGTTCACTTCCATGCACCCCTTTTGCGTAAAGAACAGCCATAAAATCAATGCTAATTAAAAATTATTTAGAACTTTTTCTTTTCTAGGATCCTCCACCAATAATATGCTAGGCTTAGTACTTTGGATTAGGCTGTGAGCATAACTCTCCAAAGTTTCCAAAACAAACACTAGCATCCTGAGTTAGGGAGATTCAAATCCAATTATCGTATAAGTCTGCCTAGGATCCCCCTCTCACACAGGGGTTACGCACGAGGTCGCATTCGGGTAAGCTACGGGAACTAACCCTCCATGGTTTAACTGATTATGGTGGTCAGATCATATTATGGGGATCACTTTGAGGTAAATCCATAATTACTACGTGGAAGCCTTTTAGTTGATTTCAGGCTCAATACTCTACCCGTACATTCTGATCGAACTGTCGACTGTTCCCGCCCAGGGGTTGACTATGAATTGGTAACTTTAGTCACCATAATATTTAGGGTATTACACAAGGTGACAGTGACAGGAAGTCTCACTGTACCTGAAGCAGACATTGGTCAAACTCACTCGGTCTCCTTGGAGGGTAAATCCACACTTACTACGTGGAAGCTTGTACCAAGGTGTAAGTCTGTTAAGCAGGTCACCATTGTAACTATTCCACCCTATCCCCGCCCCTTCTGGACTTGATCACGCAACGTTGGATTTCATCACCAACTAGTATGGTCATCGAGAGAAGGTCCTGTTTGCTTGGTTGTGATTCTTAGATTCTATTAGTGTATGCTATTTTTTTACTTAGTGGACGTTAGGTCGAGTCAATGTTAATGGCATTGAATCCTAGGAGTACCAATGGAGCAACCCCTTCTTATAGGGAACCTTGTACCTTTCCTTAATTTGGAAACTTTGGTCCTCCATATGTTGCCACACTGAGTCTTCTAGGACTCACTATTGGATTACCAGTTTGGTTGTTCCCCATTCCAGTGATCCCAAATCCTCCCAATGTTTCAGTTGCACCTAATACTTTGGATGTCAATACACCACCCACACATCAACCTCATGTCAACTTTTCGCCTTCTTCGCCCATTAAGTCTCCTTCCATTTCTCCTTCTTCACCTAGTGAAAACTCTAAAGCAAGTAGCCAAGTTGATCAGAAGAAGAAGAAACGGAAAGAGAAGAAGAAGAAGAGCCCGAAAAGGACCAAGACCCCAACAACATCAGATGTTGGCTCTAAGAAACTAGTTACTGTTAATAGTACTGGGAGTGTTGATGAGATCAACCAGATTAAAATGAAGAATCCAAAACCCAAATTCCCTTGCAGCGTTTGTAAGGGTGACCACTTTATGAGGGATTGCCCCGGTCTTACCTAGGTATTAGAAATGTGGTCCTCCATGTCATCAGCCTCTATCGGTCATGTCGATGATACCCCATCAACTAGTGATGTTCAGGTTGGTAAGAAGAAGAAAACTATCAAGTTCCCTTGCATGTTATGTAAAGGTAATCATTACTCTCACCTTTGTCCTAGCATGGGCAAGGCTTCTTCTCTTTTGGAAAAAATGTAACTTCCAAAAGGTTATCGTAAGCTTTCCTCTGACCCATCATTGGTTGATGGTCTGGTCAATCCAGTTCCATCCCCAGTTAATCAGGTTGATCAGGTGGTCAATCTAGTTTCCTCCTCGATTGAACCACAAACCCAAGTAGCTGATCCAATTCCATCATTGATCAACCCCTCTCTTCATCAAAAGAGTGGCACCAAAGTGGGCAATGGGAGAGTGATTGATCCCACTCTCCCATTAGAGAGTGACACCAAAGCGGTTGATCCGTTTCCACCCATCGACCCCATTCTTTCCTTGGAGAATGAAACTCAAGTGGTCGATCTAGTTTTGCCATCGGTCAATCCCATTCCTCCATTGAAGAGTGCCAAAGTGGTTGATTCGATTCCTTCCTCGATTAGTCCCACTCTTCTTCTGAAGAGTGCTAAAGTGGTCTATCCAAGTCCACCATTGGTTGATCTGATCCAATCATCAGTCGATCCTACTCTCCTTTTAGAGAGTAAACCTGATACTGTCCATGTTTTTCTTGTTAATACAGACTCTACCATGCCAGGGGGCATCCCTCCTTCTCCTGCAAAACCTCCTCCAAGTAATGAGGCCATCCTTTTTCATTGTGGTGTGCTAAATGGACCTTGTCTTCCCTCCCACATTCCTTGCCATATTACAGTACAGGTTCGTGGTCAGGACGTTCCTCAAACGCTGATAGGTGAAGGTGCATCTGTTAGTATTTTGTCCTCTATTGCTTGGTATGCTTTGGGTTGTCCGCAGCTTGCACTGGTTACACAGAATCTATTAGCTTTTAACAGAAGAAATAGTCAACCTTTAGGGATCCTTCCTCAGTTTCCTATAACTTTGGGAGGGAAAACCGTCTTTATCGATGTCATGGTAGTCCGAGACCCCTTGGATTTTTCTTTACTCCTTGGGTGGGATTATGTCTATGCTATGAAAGCTATTGTATCTACTCTTTTCCATGTGATATCTTTCCCTCACGATGGAATAATTGTGACTATTGATCAACTTTCATTCATCAGCCCTGACTGGGTTACCTCCCTAAGTGGTTCTTATATGCAGTCAGTATCACCCCTGCCGCATGTCAATTATGTGGCGTTGTCCCCCATGACCTCAACTTCTGACGATTTGGATCCATTAGTTGACATGGTGATCTCTTCAGTAGGGTTATTGGAGCCGGATCTCCTTACCCCTGTCACGACCCTCGACATGTGTTCCTTCCAGAGTAATCATCTTCCATCCGACGAAGATCTCTTGGAAGCCATGACTGAGTTTTGTCCCTTGACATGGTATCCTTCTAGAGCGTTATCCTCTTGGAAGCCATGATCAAGAAGCAACCACGAGCATAGTTTCTCTTCTCTGTGGCAAGATCATTAAAAAACGAAACAAAGGCCACTAGCTTTCATGTTGGGGGCATCACGAGCATAGTTTCTTTTCTCTGTGGCAAGCTCGTTAAAAAATGAAACAATAATCTGGGGATCGAACCTGGAACCCTGAGCATAGTTCTTTTCATGTGTCAAGCTCATTAAAAAATGAAACAATCACCTTTCCCTTCGAGTTGAGTCTTTCATTAGATCTCGTAGATGTCGAGTCGAGTCTTTTGTTAAGTCTCATTTTTGAACCTTCATTTCATCCACCTATATCCTTTTTCTCCATCTAGCACAGAAATTGGTGACAACCTCAAAGTCGGTGAATGAATTGAAGCTTGGGGGGCATGTCTCTAGCCTTTGATGATCATTCTAGAGATAATCCACCAGCTTTCAAGCTGGGGGCATACCGAGCTTAGTCTTTGTTCTTTATCGTGCTCATAAATACATGATAATGCAACCGGGTAGAGTTTTATCTCTTTTTCGGACCTGTACGGATACATGAACACACGAAAAAGGAACCCTCATGGAGTCTCCTTTAAACCCTTTTCGGACTCTCTAAATATGAAAAGATTGTCGAGTGACCCTGCTTCCTTTCACACTCATTAAAAGGTCAGAAAGGGCGTCTTTCGAGCAATAGTTTACCCCTTTTTCGGTCTCGTTGGAATACTGTACAAAAAAGGAACTGAGAGAGTTCTCTTTTAAGTGTTTTTCCAAACTCTATAATCTCGAAAAACCTTTGAGTTTTCTTTCTTTGGACTCGTTAAAGCACACATCGACAAACCCATATGGGACCGAACCTTTACTTCTTCCGGTTCATTAAACAAAGGAAGAGGAACTTACTGAAGGTGAGTTATATCGAGCATGTGTTATCCTCCTCGAGCTAATTAAATCAAAAAAGAGGTACTCGTCCATCTGGATGGGGGAAAAATTGAAAGGAGCAAGCCAAGCAGTCTCTTGAGAACATCATCCAGCACTTCTTAGGGTCTCCCTTGAACACGACACTTTGTCATTTGCATACATCATAATCCACTGAACCTCTGCACTGAGCCAATCCTTTGAGTTCCTTTCACTCATTTGGGTCACCCGATGCAAGTCATCACATCCACTGCATAAGTATCGGTCCATGTCATGTTCTGCTATTGTGCCTCAGTGTTCAAGGGAAGTATCCACCTCGAGAGTCAGCCATCCCAAATATCTTGCCTCAAAACCTGTGTCAGTCCATGGCTATTTGATCTGCCAATTACATCTCCATGTCCATTTCGTGTCGTTGATGGGGGATACATCAAGGCCCTCCCTCAACGAGTCTATTCCTGTCGACTTCAACACATAATCTAGGAATCAGGCTTAGAAACTAGTTAGTACTTTGGGACCTGCATGCCTCAATGGCAGGCCTCCTCACATTCGACAGTGGGTTTACATCATTGACCCCTGATCGGATGATTCGACGAGTGTTTGACCTCAGCTCATCTATTCACATTCACTAGAATGTACTAAGGTACCTTGGGAATCATTATCATTAATGATGATCTCCCTCGCACTTGTTAATGATTTACACCATTGACCGGTAATCAAGTGGTTTCTGCCATGTTCGACATCAAGACATCTATTCACATGGTCATATTCGTACCATATTGGGATTGGTAAGAAGACCCTGGGTTGAGAAACCACCTTGATATATGCTCTGCCCAGGCTACGAAGGAATTTCCATTGGACAAAGAACACATACACTATCACATAGATCCACTTTGTATTGGTTCTGGCTATGTCTTGTCCTCTCGTAGATCCACTGTGTATTCTTCGTGGCTACGATCAGTCCGAGTCATCAGAGTATAGATCCACATTGTATCTCCAGTGGCTATACCTTTTTATCAATACAATTATGGATCTACAGTGTATTTTATGGCGGCCATATCTTGCAAAGTCTTGATCATCCAAGCATAGGTATGCCTGCCTTGGATTTTGAAATATGTCATGATATTTGTTGGATGTTTGTGTGCAGCTTCTATCAGGTTTTCTAAGTCTATACCCTTGCTTGGACATCTACAAAGTATTTCAGTTATCAGTTCGCATCTTCTAACTTCATACTTTGGGGGGCAATCTGTTACATGCCAAAATTACTCAACTAGATAAGTGTCACATGTTCCTCTTAATTCTCGTAAGTGTCACATCTTCCTTAAAACTTTCACAAGTGTCGCAAGTTGGTCACAAGTGTCGCAAACGATGTTCGAGAATACTGCCATGCCGATGACACTAAGGAGACACTTAGAACATCTCATGTGCTTGATTTGGAGAAGAAGAGATGGTTAACTGAAGACAAGGAACTCTTAACACCTGAAGAGAGCTCTGAAACAAAGGTTTTGAGGGGGAGCGCTCCCCTATATCAGCCTTAGGAGCGTTGGCGCTCCCCTACAAGGCTTCAAGGAGCATTATAACGCTCCCCTACCCCCTCTGAAGGAGTGCTACTCACCTTGAAGGCACTGGCGTTCCCCTCAAGCTTCTTAGGGAGTGCTACAGTGCTCTGATGCCCCTTCTAAAGGAGCACTGCCTAATATGAGGCAGTAGTTGGCCCATTGAGGAGCATAAGGGGAGGATCTTTCAAGATTAGGAGGCAGTTGTATTCGAATTCTTGGTTTCATCAAGAGATCCCTGATCTGAGGAGGAAGTTCCCCAACTTGTTCTAAAGATAAATCAAGAGGTTAAGTTTCTCTTAACCTATATAAGTAGGCTCTATGATGGTGGAAAGAAGAAGAACTGCTAGCATGAAACCTATGATCTTAGAGGAAACACACAGTCAGCCAAAAGAGAGTGATCAGTTAAGCTACTGTTATCCAAGTTGTGGATCTTTCAGGCAAGGGTTAGACGAAGAGGACTTGACGAAGCTGTCGCATTCGCATCTATGATTGTAAGTACTATTTTCGTTATTCTCATTAATATGACACGCTTGGCCTGTTTCTTTCTAGTTTGTGTCTAATGTTACATGAACTTCATTAATAGATAGATCTGTTTTCAAGCTAATATCAATAGAGTAGGAAGTGGTCGTATCTTGTTTGTCTGCAGAACTCAACGAGGAGCAAAATATTGGAGTGCAACTCGGAGCATGCAGGGACAAACGTCGATAAAGAGGTACTTCTGTTATCCTTCCTTCTCATGTGTTAGTTTAGATAGATTTGAAAGGAAGTCAGTGTCCACGTTAAGCATTTTTTGTCTTAGAGTTAGGGTCAATCTCTTTGAGGTGATCTACCTGTCTGTAGGGAGATTTTCCTACAACAAAAGTGAGTAAGATCCAAACCATTCGGATTCCACCTCACCATGGAAGTTTCTCCTTCTAGAAACATCGAGAAGATGCTCATTTTTCCCACGTATGAGCATTCTCGCACCTTGCTTGTAGAGAAACCCGTGAACCTCTCACAACCCATCTATGGTGCATCCTATGATAATTAGGCATTCTCACTCCATATCCATAGTGCAGCATGTGAAAATAATCTTTAATAGGGTTTTCATAAAGGAAAATGCAACTTCTTTTCTCAGGAAAAGTTCTTCTCCCTTCTTTCTTCAGGAACTTAGGCTACTAACGCCTCTGAAGACTACATACAAGTTTACATCATTAACGGTCATAGTGATGATGAAAATAATGTGTAACAGAGATCCCCCCAAAGTATTAATTTAGAACAAAGTGATAACTGAAATACTTTGTTGAGTGTGTGTAGGGAAAAAGGTACAGTCGGTCGAAAACCTGCCAATAAACAAGGGAATACAGTACAATAATATATCATCACTGGGGTAGGCATTCCCATACTCAGAATACAAATGAATCAAAGCATAAATGCTGACATGAAAAGATCCATTTCAAGTAAGACAGGTCATGGCCACCAAACATACACTGTGGATCCATGCCAATATGACACAAATCTGAACATAGCCACCAAAAATACAGTATGGATCTATGTGTTAAATATTCAAATTTGTTCATAGCCACCAGACATACAATGTGGATCTATGCAACAGTACAAACTGAATATTCTCCAATGCAACCTAAATCTGTCAAAAAAGATCCAGGGTCTTCATCTCCACCACTTTATAGTACGAATCTAACCATGTGGATACATGTGTCGAAGTTGAACATGGTAGAAACCACTTGATTACGGGTCATTAGTGTATATAGTTAACAAGTATGAGGGAAATCACCATTAATGTTAATGACTCCCAAGGTACTCTGGTATAATCCAATGAATGTGAATCAATGAGCTGAGGTCAAACACTCAATGGAATCTCTCGATCAGGGGTCGATAATGAAAACCCACTGTCGAAAGAAAGGAAACCTATCATTGAGGCATGCAAGTTCCAAGGTACCAATTAGTTTCTAAGTCTAACTCCTGGATAATGAGTTGAAGTCAACAAGAAAAGACTCATCACAGGAGGGCCTTAAAGACTCGTCACAGGAGGGCCTTAATGTATCCCCCATCAATGACATGAAACGGGTAACAAGATTTGATGTAGATCAGAGTAACAAGTGATTCAGGACTGACTCAGGGATGGCCAACACAATAGAAGGCTTAAGGACTACAGAAATGGCTAACGCAATAGAAGGATTTTTTGGTTGGACATATTTTTGAACATATTGACAACACAACAACTGTCTTAGAAAATACTGACTCAACAACAGGGATGACAGACCAATTTGTAATCTTATAAAGGAGTATGACCAAGAGACGAGTGGATTTTCCAACCTAGACATAAGGCAAGTGAAAGGGTGTCATGTTCATAAGTGACTCTTCCATGGAATACAGGTTTAGACATATTTTTTTCCCAATTTTTTCCCTCACCATTTCTGGTGAGTACCTCTTTATTTTTACACAAGCTTGAGGAGGATAACATATGCTTGTAATGTAAGCTCATCCTTTGGATGAGTCCTTCTGAGTATGTTTAATGAACCCTAGGAAGGAGTGGTCTGGTACCACATGGGCCTTTTGATGTTTGTTTAATGAGTCCAAAGAAAGAAAACTCATGGGTTTTTCATGTTTAGAGAGTCTGAAAAACACTTAAAGAAAACTCAGGTCCCATATGGGCCTTTCAATGTTTGTTTTATGAGTCCAAAGAAAGAAAAGTTAGGGGTTTTTCATGTTTATAGAGTCTAAAAAACACTTAAAGAGAACTCTCTCAGTTCATTTTTCGTAAAGTAGTCTGATGATACCAAAAAAGAGATAAACTATTGCTCAATAGGTGTTTTGTTCAAATACTTTAATGAGCGTGAAAAGAACAAGGTCACTCGACAATATTTTCATGTTTAGAGAGTCTGAAAAGAGCTTAAAGGGAACTCCGGTGGGTTCATTTTTCATATAACCTTTACGCGTCTGAAAAAGTGATAAAAGTATACTCGGTTACATTCTCATTGATTTACGAGCACGAGAAATAACAAATACTAAGCTTGGTAAATTATTCTCATGTATTAACAAGCATGAGAAAGAACAAAGACTAAGCTCGAGATTGTTTTCATTTTTACGCAAGCTTTAAAACAAAACAAAATTATGCTTGGACCTAGTTTCATTTTGACACAAGCTTGAACCAGAGGAAACTATGCTTGGACAGAGTTTCATTTTTACACAAGCTTAAACTAGAGGAAACTATGCTTGAGGTAAGTGATTTCATTTTTACAGAAGATTAAACCATAGAAAACTATGATTGGACTTCCCAACTCATAACACAGGGATGGTTGGTACTTAGCCCCCAGCTTAAGAAACTAGTGGCTCTAAATTCAGCATGAAGTCCAGAGGCTGAAAGCATTGCCCCCCAAGCTTCATTTCATCCAACTGTGAAGGAGAATGAAATGAAGCTTCAAATACTATACGTAGGACTTGACCCAAATAGAGAGGGGGAAGTTGTTTCATTTTTTAATGAGCTTGACACATGAGAAGAACTATGCTCATAACCTTTGTTTCATTTTTTAATGAGGTTTCCACAGAGACAAAAAAACTATCATCGTGAGTGCTTTCATTTTTTAACGATCTTGAAATTAGAAAACTATGCTCAAGTCTGGTTTCATTTTTTAATGAGCTTGAAATCATAAAAGTATGCTCAAAGACCTCTGTTTCATTTTTTAATGAGGTTGCCTCAAAGACGCAAAAACTGTCCTTGGAGTCTCTCTTCTTGATCATGGATTCCAAGAGGAGAATGCTTTGGAATGACACCATGTCAAGGGACAAAACTCGGTCATGGCTTCCAAGAGGTCTTCACTGGAAGGAAGAAACACACTCTGGAAGGACACCATGTTGAGGGTCATGACAGGAGTAAAGAGATCATGCTCTAACAACCCTATTGAAGAGATCACCATGTCAACTACTGGATCTAAGTCATCAAAAGTTGAATCCATGGGCGAAAATGCACATAATTGACCTGTGGTGGGGGTGATATTGTCTGCATATAAGAACCATTTAGGGAGGCAATCCAGATGGGGTCAATGAATGAAAGTTGATCAACAGTCACAACCCATCCATCGTGAGGGAAATATATCACATGAAAAAGAGTATACACAATACATTTCATTGCATAGACATAATCTCACCCAAGGAGTAAAGCAAGATCCAAGGGGTCTTGGACTACCATGACGTCAATAAAGACAGTTTTCCCTCCCAAAGTTACAGGAAACTAAGGAAGGGTCCTTAAAGGTTGACTATTTCTTATGTTAAAAGCTAACAGATTCTGCGTAACTGACGCAAGTGGAGGACAACCCAAATCTTTCCAAGCAAAAGATGAAAAAATACTAATGGATGCACCTTCATCTATTAGTGTCTGAGGAATGTCTCAACCACAAACTTGTACTGTAATCTAGAAAGGAATGTGAGAGGGAAGACAAGGTCCAGTTAGCACACCCCAATCAAAATGATTGGCCTCATAACTTGGAAGGGGTTCCATGAGAGGAGGAATAGCCCCCAACATGGTAGATTATGTATCAACGAGAAAAACATGGGTAGTATCAGGTTTAATCTCTAGCGGGTGAGTAGGATCAATCGATGGAGAGATCAGATCGACCACTTGGGTTTCATTCTCCAAGGGGAGAATGGGGTCGACAGGTGGAAATGGATTGACCGCTTGGGTTTCACTCTCTAATGGGAGAGTGGGGTTGAATGAGAATGGGATCGGATCGACAGCTCTAGTTTCACTCTCTGAGGGGAGAGTGATATTGATCGAGGATGGTATCAGATCAACCACTTTTTCAACTGATTCAATTAAGGATGTGACCAGATTGACGACATGATCAATCGAATTGACAGGCAACAGGTCCAGAGTGATCATTCCATCAACTACAGGGGGGTTGAGAGAAAACATACGATAAGCAACTAGAAGTTGAAGCTGTGAAACAGTCATGTCTTCCAGTAGTTTTGAGGCTTCATCCATACGTGGCCAAAGGTGAGTGAGATGAATACCTTTGCATAACATTCACGGGAACTTGACTCTAATTTTCTTCTTCCCAATGTTATCATGATTAGTTGATGACATGGGTTGGTTAGGGTGTGTAGACCATACTTCTATAACCTTGGATAGACCAGGGAAATCCTTAAGAATATGGATACCCTTACAAAGCCTGCAAGGGTACTTGGGCTTATAGGTTGTTTGGGTGATATTGACATCATCAACACTCCCAACATGATTAATAGTAACTGGTTGTTTTCCAACATGTTTGACAGTGGTTGGAAGTTTGGATCCTTCCTTACTTTTATTCTTCTTCTTCTTATTCACTAGGATACTAGCTTCAGAACTTTCACTCGATGAAGAATATGAAATGGAAGGCGACCTTGCAAGTGAAGAAGGTGAAGAATACCTTACTAGTGAAGAAGGTGAAGGATCAACATGAGGTTGATTTTCTTAGGGGGAAGTGCTTATGAACGAAGCACTTACTGCATTCAGGATTACCTGAGTGGAAAACAACCACACTGGAAATCCAATCATGAGACTTGGAAGGCTCAAAGTAGCGATGTGAGGAGGACCTATGTTTCCATAAGAAGGAAAAATAAAAGGTTCCCCTAGAGAAAGGGTTCCTTCATTGGTCATTTCGGGAATTGTCGCCATATAAAAAAAATCCAACCTAGAGTCTTCTAGGGAAAACAAACAACACACGCTAAAAATCTATGAAGCAAGCAAACAAACAAAACCTTCTCACAATGAGCACACTATTTGGTGATGAAATCTAACATCACAAGAACAAATTAAGAAGGGGCTAAGATAGAGTGGGTGGAAAAGTTACGTTCACGACCTGCTTAACGGACTTACACCCTGGTGCAAGCTCCCACACATAATCGTGGATATACCCTCCAAAGATCCCAAGTGAGTTAGGCCAATGTCGATTCTAGGTACCATGAAGACTTTCCTCTCCACAGTCACTTTGTGTAAATACCCTAAAGAGATAGGCCACTAAGGTTACCAATCACTATAGTGATGCCTGGGGAAACAATCGGCAGTCCATCCACGCGCAAGGGCAGGGTATCTAGCCCAAAATCAATTTGAAAGGCTTCCACTCATCATTGTGGGTATACCTCTCAAGAAACCCCCATGATACACATAATATCTACACCAAGACCAACAAAGCAGGGTGAGTAACTCTACCAGTCTCAATGCAACCTCGTGATTGACCCTTGTGTTAGAAGGGCTTCCCAGAACAAAACGTAGTAAGTGGATTTAACTCTCCCTATCACAAGATACTATGTTTGTTTTCATCTTTGGAAAGTTATATTTCACTCCTATTCCAAAGCCCTACAACTAATCTAATGTAGGTTTCCTACCAGAAAATATAAAAATGTCTAATCAATTTTTATAAGTGCTTTATTTTTAAGGCTGTTGTTACTCAAAAGGAAAATGGCGTTGACAATATGTTGTTTTGACCAACTCGAAAGTTATGCAAAGAGACAAAGATGCAATCTTTTCATTTTGATGAAAGCAATGCTATGAGAAGGAGAAAACATTTATCATTCCCATATACACAATGTCCCAAAATATATTAAACTCATCAATATCAAGATTCTCAAGAAATGAGAAAATGGTACTGTACACCAATGCACGATTCATAGCCCCCCCCCAAAAAATGCCAGGAATCGTGCAATTTCACTATTTCAAATGCAAGGATGCCCCCAATCTAATATAAAGCAAGAAATTAAATCTTTTTATTTCAAAAATTTCACTAAAAGCAATAATGAACTTTGTTAAAACAATGAAACCCAAACTAAAGGTTTTCTTTTAAATCGAACTATTCAAACGAAATCTGATCTTTCCCTAAACAATTCTAAAGAAAACACACACTTTGTAATTGAAAGACACTCAAAGCAGGAGACTAATTTACTAACTAAAGAGGGATAGGTTACATACTGTTTAAACGTCGCTTCCTCTCACTATCTCCATCCTAGCTCCATTCCAACACTTATACAATGATGATCCTGCAAAAGAATGCAACCAACCAAAGTGATAGTAATAGAATAAACTCAATATAAGCCTATGTATGTGATCAAGGAATACAATAAAACACAACAAGATTTATAGGAAAGAATCATATTATTGTATCACATTAAATGTGAAAGAGAGATTACAACCATGGCCTTGATGTCGTAAGGTCCCTTCCAACTGTCCTCCGTTCCCCACACACTTCTTTCTCCAAGGATTATGAGACCATGGATTTGATAGCTACTCACAATCTATCTTGAAAAGGAAAATCTCAAAGCCACTCTAACCAAGCTAACAATCCCAAGCCAAAAACAACTAACTTTCCCCATGAGAGCTCCTCTCCTTTTATAAACTGAAGAGGATAAGGTGAGGAGGTTAGGATGATCCAACTAAATCATGAAAGAGAGTAAGATCCAAACCATTCAAATGCCACCTCACCATGGAATTTTCTCCTTCTAGAAACATCAAGAAGATGCTCGTTTTTCCCACGCATGATCATTCTCGCATCCTTCTTATAGAGCAACCTATGAACCTCTCACAACCTAGCTATGGTGCAGGCTATGAGAATCAGGTATTCTCGCACCCTATCCATAGTGCAGCATGCGAAAATCATCTTTAATAGGGTTTTCATAAAGGAAAATGTAACTTCTTTTCTCAAGAAAAGTTCTTCTCCCTTCTTTTTTTAGGAACTCAGGACACTAACCCCTCTGAAGACTACAGATAAGTTTACATCATTAACGGTCATAGGGATGACGAAAATAATGTGTAACACTATCCCCTTTGATTGTTTCTACATAAATTTTTCGATATGTTTATTGTTTTGTTTCTTTAGAGCTTGATCCATTTTCTGTCTGAATGTATCCAAGTTTGTACTTGTCATGATTAGGCCTTTGAATGTTGATAATGCCATCCAAAACTTTTTAGTTTTTCTGCATATTTTTCTTTTGAAGATCCTTTCTCAATGTGACAATCTCTTCTTCCAAATTTCCAATGATCTTGTCTCTTTCCTCTAAATGTTCTTTGAGTGCTTCTTCAATTATTTTATATTCTTCTATTTGAACCTTCAATTCCATGATGAACTTCTCTAGTTCTTGAGTTTCTTCCTTCTTGCCTAGTTCTGCTTGGAGCTTCTTGTTTTTCCTTTTTTCTCTTCTTATAACTTCTATGGAAATGAACAATTCTTCTCAATAGTCAACTTCTACCTCTTCATATTCTACATCGGTGTCTTGTTTATCACAGTCTTCTACTTCCATGAATAGAACTCTTTCTGTCTCACTGTCACTGACTTCATCTTCATTTGATGAGGAGATGTCTTATTTGGTGCATAAGCTTTTCTTGAAAATTTTCTTTGTGGTTCCTTTGCCTTTATATGCTTGTTTTCTATTTGAGAAATATTCATCATTCCCCTTATTTTTCTTATGAGGAAATTTGTTAGAAAAATTACCAATACCATCACAATTAAAACAAATCAATGGAAGCTTACCTTTATATCTCTCTTTGGTTCCCTTGTTTAATCTCTTGACAAAATTGTCCATTTCTTCATCATCTTCTGAGATGTCACTTCTCCTGCTATGTTCCTTTTTTTTTTATTTCCCTTTTTATTTAACCTTTTGGATGCTTTGAAAGATGCTTCTTTAATATCTAGATTTTCCTATTCAGTTCTCATTTCATATGCTGTGAAGATTCCATGTAGTTCGTCCATGCTTATCGAGTCTAGATCTACTCTTTCTTCTAGTGCTGATATCTTAAGATAAAATCTCATAGGAAGAGATCTTATTACCTTTTGAACAATTACAGATTCTTTAATTTCTTTCCCCAATCCTATGATTGCATTTATTGTCTCATCGACTTGTAAGAAGTAAGCTCCAATATTCTCATCTTCCTTCATCTTTACTTGTTCGAATTGAGCTTTGTAAGTTTCAACCTTTGTTTCTTTGACTTTTGAATCTCCTTCATAAATATTTTGAAGTTTGTCCAAAACCTCTTTAGTGCATTTACAATGCATAAATTTGGTGTATACTGATTCACCAAGACCATTTAGAAGTGCATTTGTGGCTTTGGAATTATTTTGATCGAGTTTTATTTCTCTTTCACTTGTTGGAAGAACTGATGGTTCGTTGTATCCATCTACTATAGATTTCCGAATTTAAAATCCATGTTCCTGTATATATGTTTTCATCCTTCTTCTCCATAATGCACAATTTTTTCCATCAAACTTTGGTATTCCATGTTTATACATGTTGTTTCTCTCCATGATCTACCTTTCAGTGGTCAAACTGATTCTTGAAGGAATCGACTCTGACACCAATTGTTGGATTACTGAGAGAGGGGGGGGGGGGGGGGG
>ML783054.1:104329-155304 GCA_009831015.1 Picea engelmannii
GTGAATCAATAATAGAGCAATAAACCTTTTTAACCACAAAATGAAAGTGTTATATCAATTTAACATTATCATCCAATAGTTTCAAAGTAAATAAACAATGAACAAATGAGCAATCATACACATACACAGTACACCAGTGTTTTTACGTCGAAACCCAAAGCAGGAGAAAACCATGGAGCACTTTTTATTATATGTCTTTAAGAATTACATATATTGGAAGCACCAAATTCCTTTGTTTTCCAACTGCAACTAGAAGGAGGCTCCAATCCCCTAGTTTCTCAAGCTACAACCCAAGGGAAGCTCCAACTCCCCAATTCTTTGGCTACAACCAAAAGGAAGCTACAACCCCCTAGTTTCTCAGGCTACAACCTGAGGGAAGATCCAAATCCCAAATTATATGGCTACAACCCCTTATGTTCTCTAGCTACAATCAAAATGTGGCTACAAACACCTGTCCTTGCCCCATACAACCACCCTGACGTAGAAGTAGAATGATGGAACCACTATCAAACTATCACTATGAGATATAATGTTGTAAACCTATACCAATCAACCTGTAATCAACCTATAACAACATGTACCAATAACATGTGCCAACATGTACCATACATGAACTTGTACCTCAACCTATACCATAAACAAATGCATCAACCATGCATCAACCTGTACAAATAACCTATCACAATAACCTGTCCAAACAACCTGTAATCAACATGTACCATAAACAAGTGCATCAACCATGCACCAACATGTACCTCAACCTGTACCATCAATGAGTGCATCAACCATGTACCAAATATGTACCAATCATGCATCAAATACACATAAACTATGACTCATCAAGATGTACCAACATCATCAACTATACACCTCATGTATGTGCCAACTCATCAACTACTTGTCTCAACCATGTACCCAACATGTACCTCAACCAAAATACCTCATCAATTTCATCATTCAAATCTGATTTGTAACTCTGTAATAGACCTGGTGTATATGATCACATACCTGCAAACCTTCCTTAACTTTAACAACAAGAGAATAACATTTTCATCAAACTTTACTTTAGTCTCACATGACTAATTTTGGATTAGTCAACAACCCTAACTTGAAATAATCATAAATATGTACATGTAATGAGTAAAGATATAAAAATGGTACAAAATGTTCTTCAGTGTATTTTATCCAATTCCTCCAGATTTCACTACTTGGAACCTCTCATAAAAAGAGTTATAGCAAAAATGACATACCTTGTTGAATTATGGCTTATTCTAGAGAGTGAACTTATAGAGCGTTCCCTACACGAAATACTTGTTGTATGGATATGAAAATAGTACAAAGAAAACTACAGATTGTACTATAACCAATACATTTTATATTACTGAATTTCGATCTGTTATGAATAAGTTATGATATTTTTACCTGAAACACCTGTTTTAGACTATTTTCAGGACTAGCTACAAACCTTATTTTCTACGGAGTGTAACTCAAAAAATACAACAACCCACAAGATGAAATTTTTATCAGAGATACTTGGATATGTTTCCTTAATGGCCTCCCAATGTCACAGTCTAAAGCATTCTAGAAAAAAAAATTATTGCAAAAATGGTGAGATGACCTATAAATAGCATACCTTAGAAAGCATCAACAAAATAATTTATCCTCCCTTGAATTTTTTCCTTCTTTACTTCACCTTCTCTATGAAATTCAACTTAGATATCCTTTGGTTACCTCAGTCACTTGTATATATTCAATATCCTCAAGTGTGATTAAAAATGAAATACCCTTGCCTCTTATTTATACTTTCATGTAGCTTCCTCAAGGGGTTACCTTCTAACCATTTTAACCCACTTTCCTTATTTTAGGGCTAACCCACTTCTAACCACTTGTCCACTTAGTAATTTATCCATTAAATTTAATCTTTAAATAGTTTCTTTTGGATCCACTTTGACTTATAGTACACTCATCACTTCACTTTATTATTTAAATTACCTTCTAACCATCTTAACCCACTTTCCTTATTTTAGGGCTAACCCACTTCTAACCACTTGTCCACTTAGTAATTTCTCCATTAACTTTATTATTTAAATAATTTCTTTTGTATCCACTTAGACTTATAGTACACTCATTACTTCACTTTATTATTTAAATATTTTTTTCTTTGCAACCACTTTTACTACTTTGACCTTTTGTGGCTTCTAGATGACTCATGAGGGTTCTCCAACTTCACATGGCCATAACTCTCTAACTATGAAGAGTCATGTGACGTTCCACATACCACTGGAAATGGCATGACATGTACTATCCATCTAGAATAGTATTTCCTAAAAATATATCAAATCTCATACCATTATCCATCAAACATACTAGGGTCCATTACCCAAACCTTTGTGCTACCTAAATTTCCTACCAGATTTTCTCCAAGGGTTGACATCAATGACAACCAGCCCAATTAATCAATAGGTTGTCAACATAACTTTTCCACCCACTTTATCCCAGCCCCTTCTTGTCTTGATTTCACGATGTTGGATTTCATCACCAACTAGTGAATTTGAAATAAGAAGGTTTGTTTGCGTGTTTGATATCTAGATTTTATTAGTGAGTGTTGTTTGTTTCTCTAGTTGGCCATAGATTTATTTCATTCTTTATTTGGTGCAGCCAGCATCATCCCTCGTGATTCACGTAGGATGCAAGGGTTACCTCCAGAAGAATTTTCTCCTTTGCTTCCTAACTTACTAGAGGGTTATCCTGAAGCAGCAGTCAATAATGGCATAGCATTTGAGATTTGATGTTCTACTCAATTGGAGGAATCAATACTTCCTGTAAATTCGTTATTGAGTACTGAAAAAGATCCACTTTTTCTCTGGATAAATTCATTGAGAGAAATTGTTGCTCAATATTATACTAGAATACCTATTGGACCTCACATGAAGTTTGGTGTAAATGATCCACCCTTCCAAAGTGAATTGTTTAGAACTCTGGTTCACACTGCTGGAATTTTTAATCCTAGCTATGTCCCTATCCGTTCTCCTTGGCGGACCTCTTCAGGACACGATATTTTTTATAAACTAGGATTGAGTCACCTACGCCCGAGGACCTATAATCAACCTATGGCATCACATACACCTGTGACTTCCACTACTTATACAATACCTTTAAATCATTTTACTGGCACGACCAATAATGTTGTCACAGTCTCAAACCAATTGTTGGTTGGTTCTCATAAAATTCTTCCTCTCCAGCTCACTAGCTCTACCATGGTCCCACAAGTTACACATGTTTCTATTGGAAGCACAATATTCACTCCAGATCCTATTGGAACACCACTTCCTCTTAGATCAAATCTGTCACTTCTAGTTGGGTATAATTCTCTGAATATTTCTATTGCTAATCCTTCCCAAAGTCCATCCATAGGGACTAATTGTTTTGTTCCTCCTGGGTATAATGGTGCTATTAGTTTTGTTCCTACACCTATGTAGGTTCTCTATGGAGGGCCTAGTGTTCCTCCTCCACCACCACCTGGAAGATCTAATCGTCCTTATGCAAGTAACTCCAATCATGTTGGATGAACAAGTCATTTTGTCGCTTCTGGTTTTCAAATGCATGTTGGAGGCCAGCCTCAAGTTGGGGGGCAACCTCAAGTTGGGGGTAAACCCCAAGTTGGGGGTCATACCCTATTGTACAGGAAATATATCCTTGGATTACAATATCAACCCTAGAATTTTCCTTTCCAAGGCAATCAACAACCGCCCCAGGGGGAAATCTCCTCTAGTTAATTATTTTGTACCCATTAATCCCAAGCAACCATATCCAGGCTCTATGAATCCTACCTGGGGTAAAGATTTTTAGTCTAATGCTCATTTCCAAGGAAGCATACCTAATCAACCAACTCATGTTGTTTTTTTGACTAAAAACCCTCCACCACCAAATTTGATAGGACCCTTTAACTATCTACATATTTCTTATGGTCCTACTGGTATACCTACGGGACTACCTCTTCAAAATTACCAGTTTCCTCTAGTGAACAGACAACTGTCGTTTCTTGCTACTTTGGATTTACCGGATTTATCTAGGGTTTTGAATGATCCTATCTTTCATCCTCCTTATTGGTTGGTCATACATGCCAAGTTACCATAAGACAATCCTAATTTTGATGGTCGATCTAGGGAAGACCCAAATAATCACGTCATGAATTTACATATTGAATTGCCACAAGGATTATTCAATGATTTCAATACCTTAGCTATGGATTTCTTAATGCATTATCAGTTACTAATATGATATGAGACAAGAACCGAAATTTTGAGTTCATTTAAAAAATTCTCTTCTACTCACATTTCTAATCATATTCACGAGTGGAAGTGGAGAAGACGCTTAATAAAGGTTCCCCTTCCTTATCAACTATTGACTGAGTGGTTTACTAAGTCACTCATCGGTCCTATATCCTGTGATGTCTCCATGGATGGTTTTTTCATTAAAGAGTAGGATATTAGTTATGCTCAATACTTAGATCTCATTTATTCACAAATGGGCACTCTATATGACTTGATCCCTGATGCTCCTGGCCCATCTACAAATCCAACCCCGACACCTCTGGTAGCTTCTCATGTTGTTGATGGTGTGATTGGAACTTTCACACTGAGACTCAGTCTAAACAAGCTAGTCATTTGAATCCCAAATATACCACTACTAATGTACAAAATACTCCTCCTACGACTCCTCTCAGTAAAACCTTTGAGGTTAACACTATTCAATATACACCTACTGGTAAAAATTAACATAAAAAGATAGGAAAGGGTAAGAATAAAGAGGATAAAATAATAATCAACAATACAATAAACCTAATACTCAACCTGTTTATGATAAAGAAAAGTGAAAACCTCGTTATCCTTGTCTTATCTGTAGTGATGATCATTATACAAAAGATTGTCTACGACGTGCTGAGTTTACTAAGTTCCTACAAGGGACCGGGACACCTCCTACACCCGTCATTTTTTCACAACCTTTTCCTTCTCAGTAGTAGGCCCAATTGGTCATTCATGACCAACCTTCTCCCTTTACCACATCTTATGTACTTATGTGTACTGGTGACTCCAAGCAGAACGAAGTTGCAGTCGCTACTTGAGCCAAATATTATCCTCCTTCGAAAGAGAAAGTTGATGATTCACCACCTCTATTGGTTCAACCTCCTCCATCAACTTCACCTCCCAACAATCCTCTTCATATCAAATGATCGAGTCTAGATATATTTCTTTGCACCCCTCCTAAGGGCATTGTTCGTAAGTCATCATTTAATCCTCATGCACGTGCTTCTCAAAACTATAGTATTGTATAAGATCTTGCGTAGGCACCTTCTGTGATGTCGACTCTCGAAGTCCTTCAAAGTTGTCCTATGCAATATAAGGAATTGTTAAAGGATATTGGTGGAATTGATCCTACCGATACGAACTTGATAATATTTGACTTGGAAGATCATATTCCAAGGCTCCCTCCTCAATTAGTGTTTCAAATATAATTCATTGTGGAAAATAAGAATATTTGTCGAACCATTATTGATGAAGGAGCCTCAACTTGCATCATGTCCATCACTTTTTAGAAAGCCATTGGCTTTCCTAACCTTATTGAGTCACACAATACTCTAAAATATTTTAGTGGTACAAGGTTTAAACCTTATGGTGTTGTTCCTTTGTTATCTATTACGTTAGAAGGAAAAGTGGTTACTGTTGAGGTTGAGGTGTTTGATGCACTTCTCGTTTACAACCTTCTACTTGGTCGTAGTTGGATTGATTCTATGTGTGCAGTTGTTTATACTATTTTTTGTGTGATATCTTTCCCTCACCAAGGAAAAGTTGTTATTGTCGATCAACTTGCCTTCTTTAAATTTGATTCACATACTTGTAACGTACCTTTCATTGTGAAAACACCTCCCAATTATGAGAATGTCGGTGTGGGTCTTCTAAAGGATTCATTGTTAATGGGTGTGTTCCCCATTCCACCACCCGATATTCCTACTCCTTTTGTTCCTTCGATTAACATGATCTTGACCACTATTGGAGAAATCTCTCAGTCTTATGACCCTTGGATAGTACCTGTATCTAACAAATATCTTCGTTATGGCAACTAAATGCCTTTAAGTCTGGTAGAATTGGCTTATAAAGTTATTCAGTCGAAAACTCCTTCACCTTGTTCTCTCTTAGACACATCTCTAAATTCATTTCACGTGGTTTTTCACACTAATGAGATGATCATTAAAATCATGTCTATGGAAGATACCCCATGGGACAATGGGCATCATCGTTCTATCCTCTTCCTGGAACCCTAGACCATAGAGAGTTACCAATAGATTTCGAATCTGTCTACTGTCGTTACTACTCCCCTTGTTCCTGAACCAACACATGATGTTTTTTACGAAGGGAACTTGGGAAATATTTCACCCACCATCCCTCTAGATATTTCAATTAAACCTATAATCATGGAAAATGTTCATATCGATGCCTCATGTTCTGCTGATGAGATCCACATTTACAATGCCCTTTTCCAAGAATTATGTGATGTTTTTTTCTAGATTTATGAAGAGATGCCTGAAATTGATCCATATATTGTTGTACATGACATTAAGAATTACCCAGACACTAAAACCGCTCGATAGAGACTTCACCCAGTACATCCACGTAAAGTTGCTGCTATTAAAATTGAAGTTGGAAAAATTCTTAAAGTTGGTTTTGTCTATCCTGTGGCTTTGACTGATTGGTATTGGAAATATTGTTCTAGTTACGAAGAAAGAAGGCATGATATGTGCCTGTGTAGATTATAGGGATATCAACACGGCTTGTCCCAAAGATAATTATCCAACCCCTTTTGTCGACCAGATCATCGACGACTGTGCCAGGAGTGAAATCTTCTCTTTGGTGGATTGTTTCTCCAGCTATAATAAAATCAATATTTTACCTGTGGATCAACATAAGACTACTTTTATTTTCCCTTGGGGAACCTTCGCATATCGAAAACTACCTTTTGGTCTAAAAAATGTTGGTGCGACTTTTCAACGCGCTATGTCTTATGCTTTTCATGATATTAAGCACATTGTACAACCCTAACTAGATGATTTATCGGTCCATTCCATGCATCGTCAAGATCACCAGACACATTTATGGGCCATTTTTCTACGTTGTCGCTATTATCACATATGCTTGAATCCACATAAATGCATTTTTGTGTGTGGATTCTGGAAAAATTCTTGGTTTTGTCATCTCTACACATGGGATTAGGGTGGACCCTCTGAAGGTTGAAGCTATTCTCAATTTTCCGTCTCCTTCTACCTTATGCCAACTCCAAAGTTTGCAAGGGAAGGAAATTTTTTTATGTTGATTCATCCCCAATTATGCTAAATTAATGAAAGGTTTTACTCGACTTCTTAAGAAGGGTCACGATTTTGTATGGGACGACACTGCCAACAAAGATTTTGAAGATTTGAAACTTACCTTAAATCGTACACCAATATTATTTCCTCCCGATTATAGTCAATATTATTTCTTATACTTAGCTGCTTCGGACTCTACCATATCTATGATTCTAGTCCAAGAGGATGATTCACATGATTCACATGTTATCTACTATTTGAGTTGGAGTCTTATGACCACCGAAACCGAATATATGCATGTGGATAAACTGGCCTTGGAAACTGTTCAAGCTATTCAACATTTTCGTCATTATATCTTCTTGTGCAAAACCACAGTCATCTCCGATTGAAATACTATGCAACACATCCTTACTCAAAAATTGTTGGGGGGGAAATACTACAAATGGATAGTTATTCTTCAGGAGTTTGACTTGGAGTTTGAGTGAGCCAAGTCAAAGAAATCTTTGGTTTTTTCCGAGTTGATATGTGACCTTCCCTCTACCGAGATAGAAACTGTGTCAGAGGATTCCTTTCTTGATGAGCATCTCTTTCTAATCATTTCTAATGACATATGGTATGGAGACATTATCATTTATCTCCAAACCCAAAATTTCTAGCCCGATCTTTCTAGTGTAGATCGTCGTTGTATTCGGTATCAATATCGTCAATACATCATCCTTGGTGATACCCTTTACCATCGTGGTATTGATTCCATATTTCCATTATGTCTAACCTATGATGAAGATGAGAAAGCTTTAAATGACTATCATTTTGGAGCATGTGGCGATCATATGTCTAGGTATTCCACTGGCCAAAATATCTTATGAGTTGGTTACTTATGGCCTTCATTTTTTAAGTATTTCATTACTATCGTTCATCAATTCCACTCTTGTCAAATGTATAATAATAATATTCGATCTCATCCTGATCCTCTTTACCATGTAGTTTCCATTGGTCTGTTTGCTAAATGGGGCATTGACTTCTTGACATGTAACCCTCACTCGGTTGGGGGGCCTGGATACATTATCGTAGCTGTGGATTATTTCACTAAATGGGCTAAGGTGATGCCTACATTTGATAATACCAAGAAAACTATAGCATTGTTCATATTCAATCATATCATTACTAGATTTGGTGTCCCTCAAGCCATCGTCACTAACCATGGTAGTCATTTTCGCAATTTCATGATGTATGAACTTACCAAGAAGTTGGGTCTTCGATATAAAAACTCAACACCTTACTATCCACAGGCCAATGGCCAGGTTGAATAAATCAACAAAATTCTCACTACTATGATTCGACGGATGGTAGGAATTCACAAGTCAAGCTGGCACACAATTCTCTTCTCGGAATTATGGGCCTATCGTACATCTATTAAATCTGCCACAGGGTTCACACCTTTCCAGTTAGTATATGGTATCGAAGCTATTGTGTCGATTGAATGCGAAATCCCATCTTTGAAACTAGTTGTCAAACTTCTCCCTAACACCTCTGTCAAAGAAGAACGTCTCTTGTATTTGATGCAATTAGATGAGACTCGTTGTGATGTTGCTTTAGTCATTGAAACTAAAAAAAAATGTTTCAAATCTCAATACGAAAAGCATGTCAAACCATGTATTTTTTATGAGGGTGATTTGTTTCTCCTTTACGAACAATATTGTGACTTATTAGGGGTCGCTAATTTGAGCCCATGTGGCGTGGCCCTTATATCGTTAAATGAGTGTTGGATAAAGGGGCTTATGAGATGGTAGATTATGATGGAATTCCTTTGAGTGAACCCAGAAATGGGATTTACTTGAAGAAGTACTATGCTTAAACTATTTTTCCATGAGTTCTTTGTATTTTTAGTGTATCATACTCTAGTGTGCTTTTTTCATTTTTTGTTCCGCCTTTTAGCTGCTTACCTTGCATTTTGCTTGGTTTTCATATGTTGGTGTCTTTGCTACCATATGTCGACTTTTCTAATGGTGCTAGTTGCAGTACTCAAAACATAGCATCTATTGCATGGGAAATCTATGCACCTACGGATGAGTTGATCAGTCTACACAGTGTTTTCCTTGGTCATGAAACTAATAATATAGTGGAATGCAATGAAGTTATTTATTTATTAACTGACTCCATTTCATTTTTCATATGTCATCTTATTTTACAACTTGATTCACAGTTAGTAGTGTTGCAATTGAGTAACGTTTATTCCATCTGAAGTCCTACATTGTTACAGGTATACTTAAGAATTCACCTCTTGGAAAGACATTTTGATTATATTTAGTATCAACATATTCCTAGATGACTAAACCCATTGACATATGCATTGGCTAATTATGTGTTAGACAAACATTTGTGCCATTTATAAATCCAAGCACACATTTAAAAAAAAAAAAAAGACAAGTAGGCCGGTAGGAACTTTATATTAATCCATCAAAAGTTACAAAAAGTAAGAACAAAATATCAAAATAGTGAAGCTCATGGCTTCATATACAAAATCATCATGGATGTTGCTCATTATAAAAAATTACTACCTGTGCCACTCTATGGAGCCGTCGACCAATAGATGTCGATACACCAACTGTATGGTGTTGGTAGTACCAAGGAAGATTGTCCACTATGATATCATGGATGTTCATGGATAATCCATCTAGGTTCTTCTCGATCTCCTCAAGATCCTAAGAAGCCACTTCTCATTCTGCCACAATGCCTATATCTCCTTTCCTATGAATGGCAGATGATCACGAAGGATGATAAGGCACCACATCTGCAATATTGAGAGTGTTTGATTAGTCTTGGGTAAATGACAAAAACATTTTATAACTAAAATATCACAAACATCATATAATGAAAATTTTCTTCTTACCTATGTCTCCCCACTGATATCCCTTAGGTAGGGCTAAGTCAGGATCCCCACGGAAGTTCATCCCGGTGTAAGCATAGTCCTCCACCATGATTAGCTGATCTCTCAGCCACTGGAAGAAAGCTTCATCATATTTGACGATAGGCATGCCACCGTGACAAGCCATAAAATATATCCATATTTTGATCTGTGGATGTTGTGGAGTGGGTATGCCCCACTCCACCTATAGACGTAAGAAGAGGACCCTCTCCAGGAAAAAGGATACTAAAATGGATCCATAACCAAAATGTTTCAATCGAACATTCTGACACTTTGTCAGTTGCTTCTTCATATTCTTCAGAAGACCCTCGCACCAATTGAAGACCCGAGGCTCCATACACTCTATGGCATGCTGAAAGTGGCTTTGCAAAGACATGTTGGGAGCCACAATACCTGCCATATGGGTGATAGTATAGAGGATGGTTATGAATGGTAAATCTCGAACATCCCTAATGGAAACCTTTCCACTATGCTTTTATGTACATGGCATGAAGTGGTGTGCAACATAATAGTTCATGGGTTCTCCTCCACCCCTTCTTCCCAAGAGTGATACATGAGAGCCTCAATGAGATAACCTTGTCATAAATTAAATGTCATCCATATCCAAGGTGAGTGTATGCAAACCCATGTGAAAGGCTTGTCCATTGACATACCACATGTGTAATAGATACTCCAATAGTCTCAGTTGGGATCTCATGCCCTGAAATTTGAAGAAGTTGAGTAAACCACACTTCTAGAGTGCCATGACAGTTCCTGAGTCATTCTCGGCAAAGTATTCTTCTTCCTCGTGCTCATGTTCCCTCCACTAGAGAATTTTGACTGAGGAAAACTTGACAAGCAATATCAAAAGATGATTAGATTCATAAAAAATCAAATCTTGGAAGTTTTCCTAACTCATTTTCTCTTTTAAAAAATTGAGTCATGGTCATCGCATGGGCTTGATTTTACACAGAGAGACATTGTCACACCCTGGCTATGTGTCCCCTGCGGTGATTTGTGATCATCGCAATTCATGATAGTGTGAGCTTGCGAAGATCTCAAAGCACAAGGACTCCCAAAAAATCAACCTTAACTCAAAACTAGAACATTAAAAATGAATTTTTAAACCATGAAAAGAGAAAGGGGCAAGAGATTACCTTTTTTACAGAATTGGTTTGTGAAATGGTCCACCAGGTGCTCTGTATTCGACACTTGAAGTTTGGAAGAAAATAAGGGTTTTGGGCACTATTCGGTTGAAAATGAAAAATGAAATGGTAAGTGGGTTATTTTGACCTATTTTATTACTTTTTACCATTTTTATTGCAAAATTAAATTATTTTTTATTATTTTACCTAGGACCTAAAGCCTAATGAACTTTGCAAAGTGTTTCCATAACATATTGAAAGAGCTATGGACATGACGTTTGACATGTGTTATCACTGAATTTTCGTCTGTAAATGGTTACAGGAATACAACATCTCCAAACACCTATTAGTTCACATGAAGCCCCAAAAAGGTATTTCCAAAAGGCGCAAACTATACAACTGGTCAACAAATTGACATGTGCTAAAACACAAAAGAAAGCATGTGCACGTGCGCAAGACAAAAATGTAGAAAAGCACACAAGCGCCCGATGCACAACTCTATTTGAAAAAATTCATGCAATCCTATGAATGACACATTTATGGTTCTTGTCAACCCCTCAACCACTTCTATACCAGCTTCCAACTTGATTTGACCCTCAAATCCAAGCTGAATCCAAGTGGGGGGATGGTCAAAGACCTAAGGGTACCCTAAAGGGCCCCTTGTTCACACTAAAGACTTTTTGGATATTGCCTCAAAGACTTGCTATAAAAAGAGGCCATGGGTGCACTAAAAACTTAAGAATCTCATTGTATTGTTATGCTACCTCTATTCTCCTATAAGAAACCTATTTTCTTCTTGGAGCATAATAGCATCATCTCATTAAGTTACTCACCTCACCTCTTGAGGAAATAAGCTTGGATTTATTCACCATTTTCTTTCTAGTTTACCATTTGTAAGAATATCTCTCACATGGGGGACTCAAGAACCCTCCCAAGGAGGAAGAGGGAATCCATAGGTCCCCCTTTTTCTATGGTGTTTTCCCACTAATATACTTCTCCATTGGTGGCATGATTATTGGTCATTTGTTTGATTGATTTTGGTTCTAATTTCCTCATGCATTTTAGTTTCATTTATTTAGTTATTTCTTTAGTTGTTGTTAGCTTATTTGTTTGTTTATTTCATGTGATTGAATTGTTTGATTCATACACTAACCTCTATCATGTCTAGCAAACCCAACTAGACTTGAAAGTTCCCCTCTTTTTCTCATTCAAGTGACGAGAAGGACACAATAGATTGGTGACCATACTCGGGATAAGGTATCAATTTCCTTTCTATTTGGGTTGTTTGAGAACTTCTTTTTGACCCATTTTCCTTGCAGGGATCATAACCGGCCTAGCCTTACCTGCAAAGAGATGAAATTGGAGATGCAGGAGGAGAATTCCACTTCAAATTCCCCTCCTCAACGCATATCAGAATGTGCGTGGGTTTTTCAGCCCACAGACGTGCATTTCAAGCATTGTGCACCAAAAGCACTGTGTTTCTTTTTACACCATGCACCAAAAGGTCCTCATTTCTCTGTGCATTCTATGCATTGTGCACCCATTGCACCTTTGTCTAAACTGTAACACATGCATCTATCCTAAAATATTGTTGTTATGCAATTTGTAAATGCACTACACTTAGATTCCCTCTCCACATGAAGGGTTAGTCAAAACATAGGAACTTAGGGGGTTAAAAAAAACCATATTTCTCCTCATTTTATTTGATTCTCCACATGGATGGTTTGTTTTGATTGTAAAAGTTAAGTTCAAGTCCTTTACTATCACATATATAAACACTTGCATTGAGACCAGAAATCAAACTTCAATCATTGAGTATGCTCTTCTCTTGCACCATAGAGCGATCTTGAGAATCATAAAAGTGATTGAGGGGAGATTTCATCTCCCTTAAAATCTTTAGGACAAGACAAATCCCCCCTAGGGATCCTCTTAGTTTCTTTTCAAAACATCCTAAAATTGTAAGGGCCCATACATGCCCACATGTTGCAAAGACAGGATAGCTTTTGAAGCTACTTTTTTAGTTTACATCACTAGGGGAGTTTAAAGATTATAGTAATGGGCCCATACATGCCCACATGATTTCAATATAGGATAGTTTTTGAATCTTTCTTAGATTAAATCGCATTAGGGAGCCTAAAGGATTGGTAAGGACCCATATGTCCACATGCTATTTCTTTAGGGACTTTAAAATTCCGCAAGGTTGTACCAATGAAATCTAGTAAGATAGGTAATCAAGAATTGTAAGGACCATAGGAAGTCCACATGTTGCAAGGTGAAACCTCACTTTTTAAAAATTTGGCACATTTTATCACTTCCCACACACAAATTCACTACTCACTCGCATAATTTCATCTTGAATTGTGGAGGTTGAAGTAGGTTTCCTCCAAAGGGATTCTGAAACATCCCACTATTTCTTGAAGGAAATATCCACACCCACTTAATTCAAACGAGATTGGTTCACACCCCCAATATATCAAACAAGCACATCTAAAAAATTTGTAAAAACTCACTAAGTTTTCCTCCACAGGAGGTGCCAAAATAAATATTTTAGTCTAGTTAGGATCTCAGGGGTAGGCATCCTAATAACCCCCCATTATCTGGTTCTCTCATCTTCAAACATTAGAAGTTGACAAATAGGGAACTTTAAAATCCTCCAAGTCAAGTGTCCCTAACACCATAAGGCAGGGAGATATCCATGAAGGGTCTAAGGCCAAGGTCCAATTGTTCTGTGCATCCCCCCTTGAGGCACCCACCTCTTGGAAGGGATCCAACCTATGACCCATTTCTAAGGCCAAATATCTAATTGTCTCACTTTGATCGAGGTACCTAGTGGCCAAATTTTAGGACATCTACCCAGGTGGAAATTGTGGGCTGCAATTGCACCTTAATCAAATTTTGTTTGGATATTGGGAAATATCGTCAGCTCTTTCGGGATATGCACCCTCTACCCCTCATTATAACTGATTGTTTCATCCTTCACTAGTTCCTCTTCCGGTGGCTTCAGACCCCACTGTTGAGTTCTATTGGAAGGTCCAGTACTATTTGAGAGGAAGGATGTTACATCTTTTTAGGACATGAGCATTTGATTTCTTTGTTCTCCCACATGGACAAAATCCACCTACCCATATGTATGCTTCTTTTCAATTAATTTATGTATGATGCTCTAGTGATTACATGTGATTGTGGGATATATTGTGAAGTTCCAAAGTATACAAGTCTCTTGTTCATTTATTTCTCTCATCACTATTTGCACACATTCACTTTGTTGTTTGGACATCATAGGGGACCTAGAGAATCCCCGTCATTCCATACCATTGCAAAATATCCCTCCCCTCCTAGGAGTATTTCCTAGTCTCACCAACTCAGCGACTCAACCATCTCACACCCTTGTGAGCGCTACTATTTTGGGATCATATTTTCTTGGTTCCACTCTACTTGGGTCCACTTCTCAATGTCAAGAATCCACTAGCTCTCCTTTACAAGGAAGCGGGGGGGGAACTTATTCTCAAGGAGGAAGTACAACCCCAACTAACCCCCATCAATGGTCAGGTAGACAACCTACTCACACCATGGTTGGATCTAATCCTCCACCACCACTCCACATGCCATATTTGGCCTCCCTCAACATACTTGATTTGAGTAGGCTCATGAATAACCCTATATTTCATGATCACACATGGACCTCTATGCCTACCAAACTACCTTCAGACATTCTAAAGTTTGAAGGAAAGGTGGGAGAAGATCCTGCCAACCATATAATGACCTTCCACTTATGCTGTTCTTAAAACAACATCATGGACGACTCCATTCATTTAATACTATTTCAGTGCACACTCACAGGTCCATCAGCCAAATGGTATGTAGATGAAAAATAAGGGTCCTATGTGACTTTTGAATCATTGGCCAAAACATTTTTGACCTTATTTCAACTACCAATTCATCATGACAATGGTATTGAACTTCTCTCTGAATTTAAATAGACCTCAGCCACACATATCACCAACCACATTCATGACTGGTGTCAGCAACATAGTTTATGCAAAGAAGAAACTACCAAAGAACAATGCCTCGATTGGTTTCTCAGATCACTCATCTCTTTCCTTGCCAAAGATGTGGCCTCCACCTTCCCCCGAATTGAAGAAGAAGCCATCAACAAGGCTCAATAGTACGACCTAATTTATGCACAGTCAGGATACTTATACACAGTATTACTTGACGCCTCGAGACCCATACCATTCGGATAGGACAAATTTGGGATGTCTCACTTAGCAGGTGGATTGATTGGTACCACAAAACACCACAATCCATACATCCAACCACCACCTATGTATGGTATACCCCAATATCCATCGATGTATGGAGGACCCCCTTATTAACCTCCCCCTCCTTATCAACAACCATACTCTATTTTCCTCCATCCACCCATGGGTGGACCCTCGTTGGCACCCATGATGTGCCTGACCGTTCAACCAAGTTCTGGTACCCCCTCTACCTCATCTTACACCCTGAACACTAGTGAAAGAACTAAACCTTCCTATGTACCCTACGGATCATTGCCACAAAATAATAATTTCCATTTTCTAGTCCTCCACATCCCATTGCTCCTCCACAAGGAAAACCACATGTTGGGGTTAACTTTGTTCATCCCTCTCCCATTCAAAAAATTCAAAATTTTGAACAAATCAATACAAAAAATCCGACCCATTAGCCGAATAATGCCAAAAATAAAGGAAAAAACTGAAACAATAATAACCCAGGACCAGGGGGAAATAACCCCCAATAAAACCAACCTGCTGGGGGCAATCAGAACCAAGGTAACCAGAACCCCCAAAGGGGAAATACCAACAAACTTCAAGGGAGGAACAACAAAAACAACCTCTAGACGAACTTCCCTTGTTCTCTTTGTGGTGAGCATGGTCATTATACTCACCATTGCCCCTAAATTTTCGACTTCAAACGAATGAAATATTCCATGAATGCACCACATCCTCTAGCATCGCCTTCCCCTCAGCAGTCTTTGCAACAACCACCCCTGGCCATGTTTAAAAACCCTATTCCACACCAAGGTGTGATGAATACCTAGTAGGATATGCATCCTGCCCCACCACAAATGGGACAATATCAACTCCCTGGAAATTCGGTGGATCACAATATCCTCCTCACTAGTGAAGAAGAAATTCTTCTACAAACACACAGTCGTCAATACAGTGTACACCCTAAATATACTCCCACCACTTAGAAAGTATCTCCAACTATAGCTGGACAAACCTTGATGATTCCATGCCCTACCACTGAACCCCCCATTCATATTCCTCTCATCCCATTACAATGGAATGTCAACAACCCTGAGGCTAGGGTGGCACACAACTACAGTCTGGTCAATGAATTGGTGCAGTCCCCTACAACCATGTCAGTTTTGGAGGTCCTCCAAAATTTCCCCACTCAATGTAAATCCTTTCTTTCCTCCTTGGGGGCAGTCGACCCTGTTGATACTAGACTCATCACATTTGATATAGATTGTGGGGAACCTCGTCTCCCCACTTTGGTATCTTTTCAGATACCAGTCAAGATTTGGAACATCATGGTTCATCGATGCATCATTGATGAAGGTGCATCCACATGCATCATGTCCAAAACTGTATGGCAGAAACTCAGCTCCCCTGAGATATACCATCCGTCATCACTTTGAGATCTTATGATGGATGACCATCCTCTCCTGAAGGGATATTTCAAAATGCCCCCTTCGAACTCGGGGGAAAAAATATCCTTATCAAAATTGAGGTTATCAACACCCCTCTTGATTACATCATATTGTTTGGGAATAACTACATGTACGCTATGAAGGCAGTGGCCTCTTCTATGTTTTGAACGACGATGTCCCCCCACAACGGGAAAATCATCACTAGCAACCAAGTTTCACATTACGAGCCTAACCACTCCTCCAACATCGATAACATACTACCTCTTGTCTGCACTAGTTCTGATGCATACACACTCATAGAGATGGGCCCCAGAATTTTCAAAGACCCATCCTTGTTGGGGGCATACCATGGAGCACCACCACTCATACATCCCTCAACACAAGTGTGTGTCATATCTTCCAATGGAACTGAAATTGGAGATACCATTCCTCCCACCAAGACTTATCCACTCCCTGATGTCCCACTAGTAGAAGAAATCCTACCTCAAGAACCCCCTGATAACCCTACAACACCACTTATCCCTGATTCCACCCTCCCTTAGGGTCAAATCTTGGTTTGGGAGATAGTCCCCCAAGCCATTACTCAAATTCCTTTATTATACCCACCACCCGGAGTACAAGATTTCTAGGTAGCCACAACACTTACCCTTCCCAACATGGTGCTCATTGTTTTGCTACTTATATGTATAATATAATGCACTCATTAATTATCAATCCGGGATTCGTAATCAACAGAGTTACAAGACACTAGTAAGAAAGGTAATTCCTAATGTCACGAGTATAGAATCAAACTAGGTTATGTATGTTGGAAACAAATCAAGATAGCAAACTACAATGCACTTTGGTTGTCTTTCACAGAGAGGATATCTATTCCATTATGGCACATGCAAGTATGAGATGGAATTGGTTTGATAGATCAACTCTGATGTCTGACCCAGAAAACTAATTATGCAATCCACACTTTCTGAAAGGAAATCACACATCAATCAACATAGCATGGGTAGTTCAACAGTCAATATGTTGGTTCTGTTGTGGTTCATAATGAACTTCACTAGTTCTTCTCCAAGTAGTTTTGACTATTTCTACCAATAGTTGTGATCAGTCAAGGAAATCAAACTCATGAGAACAGAAACAGAGCATATGCAAAAACAGAGCAATTAAAGATCTAAGCAATTATAGAATGGAAATCTTAATCTAAGTTACACTACTATCATCTAACAGAGTTAAAGATTTAACTAATTCAATGTTTATACTATTGAAAACAAACACCAATGCTAATCTACGAAGAGGCTGACCTTTGTTGGGCAATGGGCCCTTGCTGCTTCAACAAGTCAGCTGCTGAAGTCTACAAGAAGCTTGCTTTTAACACACACATTAATCTCACTCACACTTCAAAACATAAAATCAAAACTCTCTTTAACAACTCATTCTTAATCATAGATAATCAGAATATGGAGATAAAATGACATTCCATTAATCTTTACTCAGAAATATGTTTTGTACTATCATACACTGCTTACATATTGATGATATGATAACTCTCCTTCTCTTCTACCATCCTTTCCACAGCTATTTAATAGTCTGAATCGTGAAACACAAGGAGGTGAAGTGATTTCCAAATCAATCAGTTGTTTAAGTTTTATCATTTGGTTACATCTTCAACTTCATCCTCATGACACGAAGTGCATGAGGATGAGGCAATTAACAAACTGTTCTTATCATAGCCTTGCTAAACAAATAGACATCCACCATTTGACTTAGGTGAGATCTGGCACTTAACTTAGTGCATTAGGCTCTTCCATATTAGTACTAGATTGTAACAGGGAGATGGTATCGGATCACGACAGGGCGTAAAAGGTGGTATCGGATCATGAAAGAGCATGGCCATTGGTACCAGATCATAACAGAGCATGTTCGTTGGTATCGGATAACAACATGTAAGATTTAGTACCAGACGCATTTAGTACTGGATAATATAGTAGCAATCTTTGTGCATAGGTACCAGATCATGACAGAGATGGCAAAGGAACGCTAGACATCTAGCGGTCAAAGATTCACATATGACAAATCGAGCATTAGTACATGAAATATTCAATTCCTTAACTCAATAAACCACAAAATACATGAATTAACCATACTTTACCTTATGACCTTATTACTGGCAATTGGTAGCGTTCTTGTCATTCACTCAAGATTTAGGTAGGTCCAAAAAGGTATAGGTGAAGAGCATAATAGGGTAATGAGAATGTCAATTTCAGGTCTCAACATTCCCCCATGCCAAAATCATTGCATGTCCTCATGCAACTGAAAACAAAACCCAAAATTTTTCAAAACTTGAGACTGTGTTCTTTACTTTGGTGGATCAATGATATTGATGGTTGAAGCCTCTTCTCTTAGCTCCCTTTTGATGACCCTAACATATTGTAGGAGTCATAATACCTTCTTGATCTTGTTAGAGGTCTCTTCATGGTCGTCTTGAATTTGTTGGTTGGTTTCTTTCAACTGCTCATTTTCCATTTTGATATATCTATCCAAGAGTTGATATTCCTTTACTTCCTGTTGAAGTTCCTGATTTTGTTTTTGTAATTCCCCAATCCTTTTCATCATTTATTCTTTTTTCAAGTTCTTTGTTGATTCTACCATTGTTGGCTGGGTGTACTCCCTTTCCTCGACTTCCTCCCTCATCCCACATAGATTAATAGTGGCTTGCTCCTCAGTCAGACTAGGGATGTCATCTTGAATTGGTAAATCCTCAAAAGGGGAGGTAAGTTCGATTGGATCTTCCTATGTATGAGGAGTAACTATTGTTTTTCCCTTCTTTTCCATGCTCCTTGTAGTTCTTTTACAAGGAGGTACTGGATCAGGGATGCTTACAGGATTCCTTTTCTTCCTCTCTAATTGTGAAATGGTGACAAGGGGTTGTGCCACAAACTGTTTACTTTTAGTTTATGAGCTATGCTTCCTTTTCTTCATCATTTTCTGATGGTCCTTTTTCTCAACTACCACCATTGAAGTCTCCTCTACTAGTTTGTTTTTACCTTTTGATTCAGAACTTTTAGAAGTCTTGTTGACTGTGGAAGAGGACCCTACCTTTTCATGTTGTCTCACTGCCCTAGATGATGGTGGAGTTGTATTATCCTTCTTGCTCTTTTTCTCTTGTGGTTCTTTACTTTTCTTTGGACCATGTTGGTTTTCCTCCATAGATTTTTTTTCTGTGGGAAGGTGTCGTGTGATAAGGGTTTTCCAACTAATCCTTTGATTCCTAAGCTCATGCAAAACTAGCATTTTAATGAAACCTTGATGGTAGATGTTATTCTTTTCTATTTTGGAGATGGATTTAACACCTCTTACCATTTTATTCAAACTCATCCATAGAAAATAGGGAAAATCGATTTTAGGGCCTCCTTCAAAATGCAATAGGAGCCTAAGGTGATAAATGAAATTCACGGCATACCTGCCTTCACAAGTGACAAATCATTGAATACTGGTAATCATTGGATGGTATTCTTCTTTGATGTAGTTTCTAGGGATCCCTTTCTTCCAGTCAGGATGTTGATGATCTGCCTTCAAGAATTGTTGGCACATATCTTTGTTAATTCCCACACCTTTGAAGTATTTAGCTCCTCTGTCGGGTAGTCCCATAACCTCCCTTATGGTTGCTTCATTAATTATCAGTTGTAGATTGCCTATATGTGTTGTCTCTCCATCATAACCTTGTATAAATTCCTGAGATATATTCTCGTTCCAGCCGATAAATTTTTCTAGAAAAGGTATCCACCCCAATCTAGCATATTTTTCTTGACATAATTGGTATTCCTCGGTTTCCTTATAAATTTGGAAAACCAGTTCGTGTCTCGTAACAACCATCATTATAAGTTGAGAAAAGGATTGGGTTGTAGCACAAGGGTTTAGTGAATTGATGGAGGGTTTGGTACTGGAAAGGAGCAGGATCAGAACTAGAGAAAAGCTCATGACAGGGGGAAGTATGGTGATGATGTTGCGAATGGTAAGTTTAAGTGAGGGTATTGTAAGGAAAAAGTATGACCAAATAAGCCATTTCATATCTACCTGTTACTGTAATGATGAGGATAAGATGTCGGGTATCAGGGCATCATTTTAGAATAGGTGATTGGACATTCAGGTGGTGAAATTAATGTTGGATCGTGGTTCATGGTATAAGATAGGTTCATGAATTTGCTTGAGGATGAAATATATTCGTGGCGTATCATTTCTATGCATGCTTCATATTTTGATATGATTTTTTCCTTTAACCATGTTCAAGAGCTATGAGAGGATTAATTAGGTTTAGGCATATAGGTATGAGGGATAGGTGCATGGGTTTAATACTAAGGTCGTAAGCTCTAGTATATCTTTTCATATTTATTGTAGTTTTATGAGAATAGGAAAATAAATACCATTTTACCTTTGTTTTCACTTTTGTATGATTGATACCCATAGCATGTGTGACTGCTTGTAAATTGTCAAAATTCATCCTTTTAGACTAAAGCTTCTTGAAAACTTGGTACGGGAATGTCCTGTACTTCTGATGTGCATATCTTCTTTTGTATTTGGTTCTGCAGAGTGATCATGTAAGTCTGGAAAAGAGTTCTGATGGGGCTCTTTGACCTTCCCCCATGCTGAAGTTGTTGTATATCTGTAGGCAAGAAGATTCAACATTTGATATCATAATGGAGAAAAGATGACAAGAGTAAAAGAAATCAATCAAATTTTAGAAGTACAGCTTATCACTTATCATATGATCTCATGCCAAAAATGAAATTGCCTTGCTTTTAATGGATTATTGACAGAGGTAGCATTTAGTAGTGAAAAAGGGGAATACATATATGTTTGCATATCATGCCAAAAAAATGAAATTTCCCTACTTTTAATGGATTGTTGACAGAGGTAGCATTCAACAGTGAAATAGGGGAATACATATATGTTTGCATCTCATGCCAAAAAAATGAAATTGCCCTGCTTTTAATGGATTATTGGCAGAGGTAGCATTGAGCAGTGAAAGAGGGGAATACATATATGTTTACCAGAAGAACAGATCCCACCTAACATGCTTCAAAGATTTACTATCATTGGTTGTTATAGATAAATTTCACAATATGAGTAGATTAGGCTCCCTAGTTAGGGCTCCACTCTTAAGAAATGTCCTTCTTAGATAGTGTATGATTTAGATGTCAGACCGGTAAGTTGACTTAGGGTGATTCTCAAATGGACATTTTCTTGGAGAATTATATTGCTAATTCATCTGGGATTTTGTATCTCATGAAAGCCAATAATGACCTTTACTCTTTTTGTTTTAGATGGCAAAAAGTGGATTTTTCAATCAGACAAGTATAGATGAGACATGTTTCAACCAGAACCCACTACTAGGAAGCCTATTCAGTACTCCGATGGGGTAGTTGTGATAATTAGTGAGAGGTGCCTTCCCTAGGCAGAATGCCCCATTGCCAATAGGCCTGTTCAGTACCCTGATGGGTTTGCCTAGTCATACCACAGACCGGTACCCGCTGCCAGCAGACCTGTTCAGTATCCCAGCGGGTTAGTCTCTTAAACCCTTTTTCCATCAGAGGCTTCTTGTCCATAGTCACCTATTTTGTTTTGTATTAAAGAGTGCTTTGCACGGTGACATGGGAGGCTCGTCTGAAAAACCTTTTTATAGGATGGGATGGTATTGGGTTGGAAGGCATACACTCTTCTTTTATATTTCTTTTAAAGATTTGTCTGAAGGAAAAATAAACTTTTATGAACATTATTTCTTTAGAGTGATCCAGATGTATAATTTTGTCTGAAGTTTTCCATAAGAGAATGACCTAAAGTTTCCTTGGGGTACTGGTACATTCTCTTCCATAAAAATTTTGGTAGTGTGCCCATGGTAGAGAGTGTTCATATACTCATATGTTACTCTTTAATAAGATAATCCAATGAATACTATTGAAATCTGGTTAGGGTGAGATAGTTGCTTATAGGCTAATATATTTTTTCCTTTAAATCATGTTGAAATACTGGGTAAAGGCAACTTCTAGTCTTTAAAGTGGATTATGGTTCTTTGAGCAATCATAGGTAAAGATTGTGTCCCTCTTTTTGGTTTGTTTTTAAGCAACAAAACCAAAAGAAATTAAAGTTCTTCTCAGCAACATAACCAAAAGAAATTGAAATGCTTCTCAGCAATAGAACCAAAATAAATTAAAATACTTCTCAGCAACAGAACCAAAAGAAATTAAATACTTCCCTTTAGTTGTCAACAGAAGGGCTGCCATTTGATAGTGTTTTTGGATTCATGGTTCCGTATTAAGTGGTTGTTGCATGGCTTCATACTTCAGATTAATTGACATAAGATTTTAAAATATGCTTTGTCAATATGTCTTGATAGTACTATAGAAGGACAGACTCTGGTACCGGACTGGTACTGGACCAGAACAGGATTTCTGGTAACAAAACAAAACAGAATATTGTTGATGCCTACAACTGATATTTAGCAAATTCATGAAGGATCAAATAGATTATTAAAAATTTGTTTACAAAAGAAAAGAAAATTTGCGAAAGTAAAACAAAAGGAGGTAAGGGTCTTTTGTTACCTTCATCTTATTAACAAAAATCGATCCACACCTATGTACAAAAGGTTTTGAATAAACCAATCAATCAATGTGGGTCAGTAGGAGGATCTCCTTCCTTAATGATCATCTACATGTCTTAATTCTATAGTATATGAGTCAGGAATTCTTCTTTTGATAGAGGCTTGTTGTAAACTAGCAATCGGTGACCATTCACAAGTAGTGGTGTATGTTGTTCATCAATTGTCTTTATCTTGATTGAACCATTATTGTAGATAGTGTCAATTTTGTAATGTCCCATCCAACGGGTGGTTAACTTACCTTTGAAGTTCTTGAATCTGATGTCATACAATAGGGCTCAATCTCCTTGTTGAAAATTTTTCTTTTTGAGATACTTGTCATGCCATTTTGTTCTCTGTTCTTGAATGAGGGTAGTCCTTTAAGGTGCTTCCTGCCTAGTTTCATACAACTCATTAAGATGCAAGAGTCTTTGTTGTTGGGCTTCATCCAAGTTCATGCCAACTTGTACTATAGTCCTGAAGGTTTTGATCTGAAATTCTATGGGGAGAAGCACCTGCTTCCCATACACTAACTCATAGGGTGTATGTCCCATTGTATTCCTCCAGGTGATTCTATAAGCCCATAAGGATTCTAATAATCTGTTAGCCCAATCCTTATGGTGCAGTTGTACTGTTTTGGTAAGAATGGACTCAATAGCTTTGTTGGTAGAATCTACTTGTCCATTTTCTTGTGGATGATAGGGTGTGGATTTCTTATGTTTGATTTGGTACTATTCTGTAACAGCTTTGACTAGATGAGAGGTAAATTGGGTTCCTTGATCAGTCAAAATTTCTCACAGTACACCAAATCTAGTAAAGATATCATTAAAAAGGAAATCTACCATTGATTGTTCACTGGCAGTCAGTAAAGCCTTTGCTTCAACCCATTTAGTCACATAGTCAATGCATACAAGTATATACTTTTTCTTTTTAGATGCAGGTTTAATGGGCCCTACAAAATCTAATGCCCATTTCTCAAATGGTTCAATGACTATTTGGGCTTGAAGTGGCATTTGGTCTCGTGTAGTAGGCTTACCCATTCGTTGACATTCATCACAATTGGATACATAGGTTTTAACATCTCTAAAGATATGAGGCCAGTAGTAACCTGATTGCAGAACTTTGTAAGTAGTCTTTTTGTCTGTGAAGTGTTATCCACAGGGGCCATCATGGCAGGCTTGTAAAATATCATGAATTTTATCTTCCCTTACACATCTCCTGATCACCAAATCTAGTCCTATTTTGTAGAGTCAATCATCGTGCCAGATGTAAATTGCACTTAGTTGAATTACTTTATGTTTTTCTCTAGGAGACAATTTCTGAGGCATCGTCCCTGTCACAAGATAGTTAGCGACATCTGAATACCATGGAGTGAATGTAAAAATAGAAAATAAATTTTCATCAAGAAAGGCATATTCTACTGGTGCATTATCTCCCAGATGAATCATTCTAGATAAGAAATCAGCCACAAGATTATCTTTACTAGGTCTATCAATAATATTGATATTGAACTCTTGTAATAATAAAATCCATCTTGTAACTCTAGGATTTGTTACAGGTTTGTTCATTAAGAATCAGATGGCTGAATGATCAGTGTGTACAAAATCTTGATATCCAGTAATATATTGTCTAAATTTATTGATAGCATGGACTACAACTAGTAATTCCTTTTCTATGACCGTATAATTAACTTCAGTTGGAGACATATTTTTACTGACAAAGTAAATAGCATAGGGCATTTGATTTTCTCTTTGTCTAAGGACTGCCCCAAGTGTTGTGTCTGAGGTCCTCTTAATACAGGGGTAGTTGACAATTTATGTTTTAGAATTTCAAAAGATATTTGGCATTCATCATCCCACTTAAATTCAGCTTCTTTGGACAATAATTTAAATAAAGGGGTAGCTATGCTTGTAAAATTCGGAATGAATCTTCTATAATAGCCATCATGTCCTAAAAAGCTATGGACTTCCATTTTTGAGGAAGGTATTTTGATTTTTGTGATTATATAAATCTTTGTCGGATCAACTCTCATGCAAGAATGGAAAATGTGATGTCCCAAAACAATACCTTCAGTGAGCATCATTTTTTATTTTTCATTACTTAAGGAAAGGTTATTTTCCTTACACCTAATCAAGACTTTTTATAAATTGGCCAATGCTTCCTGGAAGTCTTCTCCATGGACTGTAAATTCATCCATGTAGACTTCCACACAATCATTGGTCAAGTCAGAGAAAATGGCTAGGACAGCTCTTTGAAAAGTGGTTGGGGCATTGCAAACTCTGAAAGGGAGCACCCTATAAGCATATGTGCCCCAAGGGCAGGTGAAAGTGGTCTTTTCCTGGTCTTCGGGTGTTATTTGTATCTGGTTGTAATCACTAAACCCATCCAAGAACGAAAAATACTTCTTTCCGGACAGGGTATCCAACACCTGATCAATAAATGGTAAAGGAAAGTAATCCCTATGGCTGGCTTTGTTTAACTCATGGAAGTCTACACATATCCTCCAATTACCATTTTTCTTGGGAACTATGACAAGTGGAGATACCCATTGACTATCTGAAATGGGGTATATGAGATTGGCTCGGAGGATTTTTTGCAATTCCTCTTTTACAATATCTTTAAGGGTTGGATTCATCCTTTGTTGAGGCTGTCTGACTAGTCTAATTTGGTTATTAGTGTAGATATGATGTGTGCATGTGTCAGGGTGAATGCCTTTCATGTCTGCATAATCCCATGCAAAGGAATTAAATTGTCTTTGGAGCATTTCAATTACTTGTATATTTTGTTCTGGTTCCAAACTAGAGTTGATATACAAAGGTTTTCCTTGGCTAATCTCAACCAGTTCAGTAGTTTCTTCCTTATCTAAGGAGGTTGGTGATAAAGTGTATAATTGAGTGATATCAAGGTGCCAAGTTTGTTGAAATTCAGAACTAAAAATATGTGACAATTCTGCAAAAAACCTTGGGTATTCAATGCAATTTGTGTCAGCCAAAAATAAGCTTAAGACTTATTCATCCGATTGTTCTTGTATTCCTCTTACTTGTTCAAGTGTTAACAGAGGTCTGATGCAATATTCCTCTCCATAAGGTTTTTCTAACCAAGTAGGTATTTCCTATGTCGGTTGGGCAGGAGGGAAGAGAACAAGTTTTTGGCTATGTGTGCCATTGAATATAGTCATCTCACTAGACCAACAACTGATAAAGGCATCTGCTATGGCTAGCCAAGGGTAACCAAGAACCACAGGGTGTCCTAGTTTGGAGGATGATTTAGAATAGATGACTAAAAAGTCTACTGGATATTCCCAAGAAGCTAGGGTGACTGTGACATCATCTAGACTTCCTGCAGGGCTAATGACTAACTTATCTGCCAACTCGATCATGCTTTGGGTTGGTCTTAGATGATTGATTTGGAGCTTCTGCATAGTGTCAAAAGGCATTACATTAATAGCTGCACCCAAATCAATGAGTGTGTTTGGTAGAGAAATGCCATTAATTTCAATAGTAACAACTGGGTTTCTAGGATCATTATATTTGTATGGCATTTTAGAAATGAATTTAGATAATTGTCCCACTACCTGAACAAGAGGAGGTTCTTTCTTCTTCCTTCTTAGTTTCTTAATGCAAAGATCCCTTATAATTTTGGCATAAATAGGGATATCCTTAATAGCTTGTAGCAGAGGTATTTTTATGCACACATTTCGTAATTCATCTTCTATATCTCTGTGCAAGGGTGGGTCAGGTTTCTTCACTAACAGTCTTTTGGGGTAAGGTGGAAGATTAATTTTTTGGGGTACTCGTACATACTGAGAAGTGATTGGGATAGGAGGAGAGGCCTCTTCTTCTACAGGGGTAGTTTGAGTGTTTTCTTCCTTAGAATGATTATCATTTTCTTTCTGAATTATTACTACAGGATTTGATTGGTTTACAACTTTCCCCGATCATAGTTGAATTTCATAGGTGGGAAAGGTTTGAAATTTTTTATTCTGTATAGTTTGGGTGGGTCGATTATTGCGGTTAGGGACTTGCTAGGCAGGGATTATTGTTGGTCTTGGAGGATTGTGGGCAGCTTGGTTTTGTGGTTGTTGATTGGGATTTATAGATACTTGTTGTAGTTGATTAGGATTCAAGGGGATTGTAAATTGTTGTTGTATAGGAGGTGGGAGTAAAGCTTGCATCTATGGTGGGTTGAATCTAGGTAGTAATTGGGAAATGTTTGCAGGGTACTATGGATATGTAGGGTAAGAGGGATTTCCATACATAGGTCCCCTCCAACCTTGTTTCCAAGGCTGATTTTGCTAAGGTGTCCATTGTGGATAAGTCATTGGGGAAGGACCCCATTGTTGTTGTTGATATTGTGTATTAGGATCATAAAATGTATTGGGATTTTGGGCTCTCCAAGGTCTTCTAGAAGGGTAGGGTTGTTCTTGTGAGACTCCTCCTCCCCTATTCATGGCTTGTAGTTCAAGCAAGGTTGGACACTCAGATGTGGGGTGTTCTAGTGTACACAGATCGTAGATTTCTATGACATTTAATGGGCATTCTTTCTCGTTGTTGTGCTTCTTTCAGCATCTATGACAAAATATTGCTAAAGCATCTTCTTCTTGTTTATTTTTCACTTTCAGAGTATCTATTTGGTTACTTATTGTGCTCAAGATGTTTTTTTTTAAAGTTCTCCAATAAGTTTCCTAACTCAGTTCTGGTGACAGTCCCTGAACTTTGTTTTGTATTTCTACTAAAAGGATCTCTTGGTCCTTTTCCTGTTTTAGCTTGTCCTCTTGAGTATCTCGTATAGTAATCTGCAATTTCTGAAAAAGGTTTTTGGTGTACATCTCCTGAACTCAACAAGTTTAAAACTTCTATGCAATCATCCCTAAGACCTTTCAAGAATACAGTTCTTACTACAGCTAGGTCTGAGGTGAATAGCTTTGACTTTTGATAGTTGTATAAGAACCTTTCTAAGTAGTCTTCAGGACTTTCATCTTCTATTTGATGCATTTTAAAAATGTCATTTTTAACATTATCCTTACAATAGTCTTAGTATTTTCGTAAAAATGTGTCTTTCATTTGATCCCAATAAAGGAATGTATTTTCTCCTAAGCTCATGAACCATCTTAACGCTGAATCTTTCATTGTAGCATTTTTGGGCATCGTCTGAGTAGTTATAGCTTCTACATAATATCTCAAACTCAAATAAAAATAAATCTGGATATTCAGTTGACATACCTATGAAAGTGGGATATTCAGTTGACATACCTATGATAGTGGGATATTCTTCAGGTTGATGTTTCTGGAAATATCCAAGAATGGAAACCGAAAGGTCTCAGTCTCTGTAGCTTCATTTCCTTCTTCTTCTACCATTCTATTGATGGATGGTTTAGAAACTGGATTTTTTGTGTCTCCTAAATGTTCAGCAGACTCACGTTCTGCCTATCCCAATATTGATTCTTCCGTTCTAGGTTCTCCTTCTGGAGCCTCACTGGCTCCCCTTGAATTTTCTGCTGGTGGAATTTTTCCTGCACCAATGTCAATTGGATTAGTGGGGGGGTTTGTTTTTGAATCTTTGGATCTTACAAATCTACCCTTGTTATCTCTATATCTATGCATAAAATGGAAATTTGATTCTTTAGCTGAATTGAAATCCTAATTATATCTAAAAGGTAAGAAGGCAACCTGGCTTTGGAGAACCCCACTCTAGTGGCCATGTGGCTCTTCACTCGTGTCTTAAACATTTTATCCTCCTCCCTCAAGCATCCTTTTAAAACATTTATGCAAACAATCTAAACTAAAGATTACATTCTACCGTTTGCAACTCCCTGGCAACGACACCAAAATGTTGTGCTACTTATATGTCTAATATAATGCACTCATTAATTATCAATCTTGGATTCATAATCAACAGAGTTAGAAGACACTAGTAAGAAAGGTAATTCCTAATATCATGAGTATAGAATCAAACTAGATTATGTATGCTGAAAACAAATCAAGATAGCAAACTACAATGCACTTTGGTTGTCTTTCACGGAGAATCTATCTATTCCATTATGACACATGCAAGTATGAGATGGAATTCGTTTGATAGATCAACTCTGATGTCTGACCCAGAAAACTAATTATGCAATCCACACTTTCTGAAAGGAAATCACACATCAATCAGCATAGCATGGGTAGTTCAACAGTCAATATGTTGGTTTTGTTGTGGTTCACAATGAACTTCACTAGTTCTTCTCCAAGTAGTTTTGACTATTGCTGCCAATAGCTATGATCACTCAAGGAAATCAAACTCATGAGAACAGAAACAGAGCATATGCAAAAAAAGAGAAATTAAAGATCTAAGCAATTATAGAATGGAAATCTTAATCTAAGCTACACTGCTATCATCTAACAAAGTTAAAGATTTAACTAATTCAATGTTTATACTATTGAAAACAAACACTAATGCTAATCTACGAAGAGGATGACCTTTGTTGGGCGGTGGACCCTTGCCACTTCAACAGGTCAGCTACTGAAGTCTACATGAATCTTTCTTTTAACACACACATTACTCTCACTCACACTTCAAAACATAAAATCAAAACTCTCTTTAACAACTCAACTCGTTCTTAATCATGGATAATTAGAATATGGAGATAAAATGACATTCCATTAATCTTTACTCAAAAATATGTTATGTACTATCATATGTTGCTTACATATTGATGATATGCTAACTCTCCTTCTCTTCTACCATCCTTGCCATGGCTATTTAATAGTCTAAATCATGAAACACAAGGAGGCGATGTGATTTGCAAATCAATCAATTGTTTAAGTTTTATCATTCAGTTATATCTTCAACTTCATCCGCATGACACGAAGTGCATGAGGATGAGGAAATTAACAAATTGTTCTTATCATGGCCTTGCTAAACAAATAGACGTCCACCAATTGACTTAGGTGAGATCTGGCACTTAACTTAGTGCATTAGGCTCTTCCATATTAGTACTGAATCGTAACAGGTAGATGGTACCGGATCATGACAGGACGTAAAAGGTGGTACTAGATAATGACAGAGCATGGCCGTTGGTACCGGATCATAACAAAGCATGTTTGTTGGTACCAGATCACAAAAGGTAAGATTTAGTACCAGACATGTTTGGTACCGGATCAGACAGTAGAAATCTTGGTGTGCAGGTACCGGATCATGACAGAGTTGGTACATCAACGCTAGACATCTAGGGGTTAAAAATTCACATATGAAAAATCAAGCATTAGTACATGAAATATTCAATTCCTTAACTCAATAAACCACAAAATACATGAATTAGCCATACTTTACCTTATGACCTTATTATTGGAAATTGGTAGCATTCTTGTCATTCACTCAAGATTTAGGTAGGTCCAAAAAGGTATAGGTGAAGAGTATAATAGGGTAATGAGAATGTCAATTTTATGTCTCATCACTCACCATTCTAGTATGGTATCTACACCCACCCGCGATGGTTCCTCAACCATCCTTCCCTCCCCAATCAGAAGGAATATTGATGTATATTCTAGTACTAACTCTGAACACACCTTCCTCACCCCCACCTACTAGCACCACCACGACGACTGGGGGCACATGAAAGTAGAAAGAGACCACCACTCCACTTCCCCCCCAAGTTTAACCTCCTTGTGCACTATGTGAGAGAGAGGGACACCCCACCAATAGATGTCCCTCTCTCCCCGAGTTACGCAATTTGATCCAACTCCCTCGAGCAACCACATCATTCATTGCTTCACCAAGCACATCTAGTACTACCACCACATCCCTTGCTACATGAAGTAAAGGGCTGTGAACCAAATTCGCATGTGCCATCGATTTAGAATATGGCTACTACACTCATCATTGCCTCTGTTACCTCAGTTTTGACAGACACTCACGGCAATACGCCAAATCTTTTAGCAAGACCCTCCTCCACCCACATCATCAAGTACCCACGTCATTGAAATCCATTATGTTACAACCTTAGTCAACGAACGGATGAGGTGACCTTTCTCTCTTTGTGACTCACTTGATCATTTCACATACCAGTGTCCTATGATCATTGAATACAAGCGTCGCCAAATGGACCTTATTCAAAATCCTCCCACCACCTCACTTCCCGTGATGCAAGTGATTCCCCATATTCCTTCTCCAGATACCATCCACATCACCTCCCCTGAACCTGAGTCACTTCACACCCCTCCATGGTTCATGGATAAACTATTTGAGTATTTTCCCCCAAATCCCCCCAATTCTCTAGTTCATTTCCCTCAGGAAATCTTACCATGGACCATAGTTTACAACCCACAGTGTTTGGACATTTGGTTTATGTAAAGCATGCCATTGCACCATAGTTGTGATACCCTCTCTACGTCTTCACCACCTGAAGACAATCACACTGTGACAATCACCAATGTTATTTCCCAGGATCCCCTATATTCTCTCATTTTTCACTACGACGAAGATATCCTAGAGGAACTAACTACCCCTGATTGCCCATGGAATGCGCTCCATCATAGAGCACTCTTTCTCTCACTGGAAGCCTTTGATCATCCTAGCCAAGGCTCCATATGTGCAATCGAAACCAAATATTTTATTCCATCTGGGAATATAGGCTGGTTCAACAACCCTATCCCTGCCCCCGATGCTTTTAAAGAAGGAAACATGGCCAATATTTCTCCCACTGTCAAAATTGACATTTCCATCAAAATAGGAATCATAGAAGAAATCACAATTGGCGCTGCATGCTCCCCTGAGGAACTCACAGCCTACAAAGCTCTCTTTTAGGAATACCCATATATTTTTGCCTACTCATATACAAAGATGCCTGGCCTCAATCCTTATATCATCGAACATCGCATTGACACATGACTAGATGTCACCCCTGTACGTCAAAAGCAACACCCACTACACCCATACAAAGTAGTGGATATCAAATATGAAATTGACAAACTATGCATTGTTGGGTTCATATACCCCATCGCATACACGTCAGGGGTCTCTAATCCCATCCCTGTCAATAAAAAATAGGGCACTATTCTCTTTGGCACTGACTTTCGTGACCTTAATCATGCTTTTCTGAAAGACAACTTCCCTACCCCTTTCATCAACCAAATTATCGATGACTATGTAGGCCATGAGGCTCTGTCATTCATGGATGGCTTCTCTAGATACAATCAAATCCAAATCCATCTAGCAGATCAGTATAAGACCACATTTACCACCCCATGGGGTACTTTTTCTTATCATGTCATGCCTTTTGGACTCAAAAACATAGGTGTGATGTTCCAATAGGTCATGACTTACGTTTTCCATGATGTCTCTCACATTATCCTCGCTTACTTGGATGATCTCACTGCTCGATCCAAGAAAAGAACTCACCACCTAGATGACTTATGGGTCATGTTGGTGACAGAAGTCACTCCCGGATTGCTAGCAGGAGCAGAGCCCGACGCCCATCAGTTTTATGTCACGGTGGTTTATAGATGGGATGACCGAATGGAAGCCAACTCAAAACAATATCATTCCAACTCCAAAACTAGGCCAGGCATGCATAGGTGAGTGAGGTCTTATATAAACTTCAAACAGTGAGCTGTAGTAAAGGGTGAGCAGGTGGAAGACTTATATAAGAGGAAAGCAGAGGTCTGTTATTAATATTGGGTTTCTAACAGGCTGAGGAAGAAGACGTCCAAATGCAATATCATCTTACATTCAAACGCAAAAGCCAGAGAATGCAGTAATGCAACAATAAATCTTTTATCATAACATAACTACAATAATTTGCATGAATCAGTCAATCACGAACTCTCTTAGCATGAGATGAAAATTAGATGGTGTAAGAAAAATTGTCTGTCATAAAACAAGATATCTCATATACAGATGCATAACCAGCAAACTAGAATATCAGCTAAAAATTTACAGTAGGGAGCTCTGCTCTACCATCGATCCTTCCAAAATACAAAGACTGAGTCTATATACTCAGGAAAATTCATCTCACAGAGGTGTGCCCAGTCACTCAAGGCTTGGTGTCCCTTTAGTCAAACTCGTACTGATATCTTCCTTTAAATGCCACCTTAACTATGCATGGCTTCTGTAAGGAGGGTAGTTGAGCCATGAAGTGCTCAGCTAGCGTGGGCAGACTTCTCTGTCAAGTCGAGGACTTCAGCATAGCTTTGTTGAGAGAATCGATACACAGGACCTTTGCGAGAAGGTGGCTCGCCAGACCCTCCATTCCCCTTATTTAATGAACGAAAGGAGGTTTCAACCACCCGTTCTTGCCTTCATTTACTTCAATACTAGGAACGGTATTAAGATAGGGTCTGATGGCACCTAGAGGTCCGATGATCCCCTCTGCAACTGAACTCGATGCCTCTGGCCTTCTTTATGCAACTCCTTCCTCTCCCCAAGTGACCATGGGATATGACTATATGCTTTCAGCATTCACGAATATGAAAGGGCTAATCTTTGTTGATTGAAATCGTGATGAACGATATGCCGAGACGACTTAATCTGGCACCACGCATCCTTCTGGATTTGACAGTTCTTACTTCTCCCAGCGGTGTCATGAGCCTGGGTCTGGGATTCTCCCGGCACATCGCGCATCGGAAAATAACAGAGCTTCTCTTTGCATGTTGGAGTCGTGATGGGCGAAGCACCGAGATGGCTCTACTTGCTGCCGGGTGTCCCCTCTAGATGCATGACTGAAAACACTTCGTGATACCGAGGGCCCCACTTTCTATGCTTTCGACGCTATCAGGGTTTCGGGTTTCACGATGTTGAACAACATGAAACTCTCACCCCACGAACTCTCGACCGTCGAAATTCCGACACGGCCAGATATTGCGACACGCGTCCTTAGGATGAACAGACGAGGGGGCATTCAATATTTACAAGGGAGCTGCCCTCATTTGCAGGCTCGCTTGATATGACCCAGGGCTGAGACTATGGGCTCGGCACCAAAGGTTCTTTCGAAGTTTCGCTAATCGATACTTCCAAGTGCAATGAGCTAAGGGCTCCCTGTTCCCCGAAATGTTGATCCGCGCTATGCCGACAGGCTGCCACCTGTCCCAGTTAGATCGGACGATCCGAACCTACTGATTGAAATACGAGAGTTGTCCTTTGCGTTAAACCTTGGGCAATTTGGTAGCTCCGAAAACCTGGTGACCATCGATTTGCTTTGCAAAATAGACCTTGGATGTTGTCGATGACGTTTTTCCCACTCGCTTGACCTGCTACTTGGAAAAACAGGGATTCTCCCATGCTACGCTTGGGCATTTCGTGTGCAATCTATAGCCCTGGGTGCTTTTGCGCCAAATGACAAAAATAATCACTAACATTAGGCTCCATGGGGGATAGAGTCATCCCTGCGATGCTCTAAGAACTCCCTCCACAGTTTTAGTGCCTCGCTATTGGGCTATGGAGTCACTTATTAAGCTGAAAACATGTAAAAAGAAAATACACAAAGGAAAAAGGACAATATTTACAAACAGAGGAGCCGTCTAAGGCTCAAATAAAACATTTTTTTAGAAAATGCCCATTCACTGGGCTGTTGAAAACCCCTTCACCCTCCAGATCCTGCAACCTATATGTGTTGTTGGAGAAAATCTCAGAGATTTTAAAGGGGTCGATCTAGAGGGCGTTGAACTTGATGTGCTTGCCTTTATCCTATCTAAGTGCGTCCCACTTAAATACCAAATCCCCGATCTCGAACTCCTTTTTCCTGACCTTCCTGTCAAAAGCCTGTTTGATATTTTGTCGATGACTGTAAGCTTCATCCCTCACCTGTTCTCTGATCTGCTGCACTTCCACTATCTGATGAATTATTCTGATCATATGATCTGGTTCTCCCTCGTAGTCTTGAAAGAACTTCTCCACAGGTAAGGCGAGTTGGGTAGGGAAAACCGCTTCTGCTCCGTAGACTAGTTGAAATGGCGAAGTGCCCAGAGACTTCTTCGTTGTGACATGATCGGCCCATAGAGAAAATTTCAACTTTGAATCCCAGGCCCTTTTTTTGTCCTCCAATATTCTTTTAATGATCCTTATTAGGATTTTGTTGGAGCACTCTGCTAAACCGTTGCCTTGGGGATAGTAGGGGGTGGAGTGAACTAGTGATATCTGGAACTGTTCGTAGAACTTAATTAGAGGCTCAAACCTGAAAGAGACAGTGTTATCAGTGACGATCCTGCTAGGATATTTAAATCTGGCTATGATATCTTCCAGGAAGCTGATAACTACTTTGTGTGATGCGCTTCTGGTGGGGACAACTTCTATCCACTTGGTGAAATAATCTGTTGCTGTCAGAATCCATCTGTGTTGACCACTTGAGGGAGGATGAATTTCTCCAATAAAGTCCAACCCCCACTGCTGAAAAGGTGTTGGAGATACTATAGGCTTTAATGGCAGTGATTTGAGCTGTTGCGTTCCTGAGAACTTTTGACATTTGTTGCAAGCTCTAATCTCCCTGCAAACATCAGGGAATAAAGTGGGCCAGTAATACCCATCTCAGAGTATCTTGTGGGTTGTGGTATTCTAAAAATGATGACCTCTGCAAAGGCCGCTATGAAAATCAAACGTAACCTTTTGGGCCTCCTGCGGGTCTAGGCATCTCAAAAACACCCCTAGAGGATCTTTCCAGTACAAGGTTTGGTTAATGAGGCAATACCTGACCGCCTTGAGCTTTAGAGCCCTCACTTTGCTTTTTCCCATTCCATCGGGGGGCTTCAACTCCTGCAGAAAATACAAAATGTCACGATACCAGGCACATTCTGCCAGTGATAAGCCATCTTGAGAGCATGGGCTGGGCGATTCAGCTTGCTGAGATCCTGGGCGAGTATTGATGAAACTAACTCCCAAGGCTTCGCAGTTGGACTCAGCCAGTAGCTTGGCTAAACCTTGCCCCTTAACAAACTTGGTGGGCTTTATCTCTAAGTCAAATTATATAATTTTAGTGATCCATCAGCCTCTTTTCCCATCTACGTTGGGCTGCACAAGGATGTCCTTCATGGAAGCTGAAGGAACGTATGTTGTTACTTTTGAATGCAAGACATAGACTCTGAAATCTTTAAGAGCTTTCACTAAGGCATAGCCCTGTTTCTCCATGATTTCATACCTGCTCTTTGCATCTCTTAACGCCCTGCTGAAGAAGGCAATGGGCTGCTCATGCCCTTCCTCAGTTTTCTGCAGTAAGACCACCACCACTATATCCCAAGAAGAAAAAGAAAAAATCAAGAAATCCTTGGAATAATCAGGACTGATTAGCACAGGCGCCTCAGTCAATGCCTTTTTTATTTGGTCAAAAGATGCCTGGGGATCAACGGTCCATCTCACTTCATTTCCATTTCTAAGCATTGTTGTGATGTGTTTTACCAGTTCAACAAAATTTGAGATGAATCTCCTCAGGAAGTTAATCTTTCCTAGAAATGTCTGGACCTCTTTTTTAGACCTGGGAAGTGACAGGGTTTGAATCGCCTCCACTCTGCTGGGATCAATTCTTACTCCTTCCACCGATACTATATGGCCTAGCAGCTTGCCCTCCATCATAGTGAACAGGGACTTCTTGGGATTTAGGGAAAGACCAAATCTCCGACATTTTGAGAAAACTTTCCTTAAGTGACAACGATGCTCTTTATCAGACTTGGAGAAGACCGTGATGTCATCTAGGTAGATCACTACGAACTGGTCTTTTTCTCTGATGAAGGCTATATCCATGGCTCGCTGAAATGTTACTCCTGCATTCATCAACCCAAATGGCATTTTGGCATACGTGAATGTGCCCCAAGGAGTGGTGAAGGTTGTCTTCTCCCTGTCCTCAAGCATGACCGATATCTGATTATAGCTAGAAAACCCATCGATCATGGATATCCTGGATGCACCAGTTACCCTCTGCAATATATGTTCCATCTTAGGTAGGGGGTAATTGTCTTTCTTTGAGCTTCTGTTCAGGTTCCTGAAATTGACACAAAGCCTGATTTCTCCACTTTTCTTCCTTACTGGGACCAAGTTGGCCACCCACTTGGAATATCTCAAGGGGACAATGATTTGTGCATCCAACAACTTTTTTACTTCCTTTCTCCATGACGGGAAGCAACATGGGGTTTATTTGTCTTAGCTTCTACCTGAATGGCCTAGAATCTTCCTTCAATGGGATCTTGTGCTCGATGATAGATATGTCGTACATCTTGAGGTCTTCGTATGTCCATGCAAACACATCGACGAACTCTCTCAACAACTCCGTGTACTCGGCCCTCTGTTCACTGGTCAGGCTGCTTGACAATTTGACGAATCTAGGCTCCTCCTATGAACCAATGTTGCATTCGGTTGTATCGGCATATTCATTTGAGACCTTTCCCTTTACTGGCACATCATTCCCATCGAATAATATTTCTAAAGGCACAAGTCCTCTCGAAATGTGATTGCTGGGTAGCTGAATGATCTGATGATTAGCGATTTTATTTAAAAACTCCTCAGGACGAGGGCCACCTTCCAAGTCGGGATCCTGGTCAATATGCAATGCAGAAAATTCATCAACTGATTGGAGAAACCTTTCAAGTTCTTAATCATCCTTGAACACCTTCCAATGCTTGACATTGTCCGGCACCGAGGGCCTATATCTTATGTCAACCTCATTTTTTACCATAGGCGTTAGGGGAAATTTAAGCAAACTAGCTGAGACAGCTAAAGAATCGGCCAAAGTATTTTCTTCCCTCGGAATGAAAGAAATGTTAAAATCCAAGAAGAAATTATCAATAAGGTCCCATACTTCATTCCGATAATTTCTGAGCCGAGGATTATTGGCACGATAAGCATTCCTTACCTGCTGAATAATCAACTCAGCATCTCCAAATATTGCTATCTCTTTAATTCCCATTTCCTTTGCGGCCCTCATACCCAGAACAAGAGCTTCATACTCTACCACATTGTTGGTGGCTTCAAATTCCAGCTTGTATGACAGGGACACGACTTCTTGACAAGGTGATATGAAAACCACTCCAGTGCCAGTGCCTTCTCTAGAAGAAGCTCCATCAAAAAACATCTTCCACACAGAGGAGCTTTGAGGGGAAATTAGATGATCAGGGCTGGGATGTCTTCTGATTAGTAAAGAGCTTTCAGGGGCATCGGTAAGCTGCAACAAACTAGACCCCAAGTCAGTGTCTAGTGCAAAGATGGGGTGATTGGTGGGGTTTGCTTCATCACTAACAATATAGGCTAGCTAGGATTCTCTGTATAACCTCCTTTGCTCCCCTCCGAAGACTGAAATGGTGGTGTATGTGAGATCCATCTGTAGTGTCCCTCCAAGATTTTTAATCCATGATATAGACAATAGCATACTAAATTTGGGGGGAACGTCGGCTACCACAATATTGATGACCACACTTTTCATGGGCAGCTGAAACAGGGAAACCACCAGGTCTTTGATGACTCCTAGACACTACACTCTCCTTGAATTGAAAAAATATAAATCATGATAAGTTCTTGTCACCTCCAGTCCCAATTCTTCCATGACTATTTTTGGCATAAGGTTATGGGAAGCCCCTGAATCCATGAGGCAGTTATGAAACACTTTATCATGTATGTTCAGGGATGTGTAGAATGGGGGGGATGAGTCATATTTGTCGTCTACCATGGGGCCTAAGATGAAGGCTGGCTTCTCATCTTGAAGGTTTACTGAGTCAGAGGGGGGCTGGGGGGACTCGAATTGTAGCAGCTTGGAGAGGGATCTTTTAAAATCTTCGTTTTTAACTAGCTCTGAGAGGGGGACGGGGATCCTGATCTTTTGAATTTCATGTTCAAAATTAAAGGATGGAAAGGGCTTAGGAGCTTCCCTTACCTCGGTGATGGGTTATTTGATTGTTGTAAAAGCACTCTGAGCTCTTTTATCTTTAGTAGCGGCTGTTGCAGATCTAGTAGGTCTTTCTACTATGAGGGGCTGGTCTGGGCTATCAAAGTCTCCTTCTTTCCTTCTCAACCTGAGATTATATCTGTTAGCAGTGTGACCGGCCCTTTGTTCTTTCCCCAACTCATGAATTTGAGCACTCATCAGGGATTCTTCATATGTGGACTGTGTCAAATGGGGAAAAGGGGGAGTTTCTACAATACAGTGAATTTCAGGGCCAAACTCGTCTATCTCCTCTCTTTCCTCATGATCAAGTAGGTTGTTTTGGAGGGGGGTTTGAACCCTTTGATCTTCTCTATCTTTTCCCCTTTGTTCCTTCGAGAAAACCTGAGGCATATTGTTAGTAGGTCATCTGAAACCTCTATTATCAATGTTCTAGGGATTTGTGTACATGGGCTTCCCCTCTAATTCCCACCTTTCCATCCTTGCAGAGAGCGATTTTAGTGATCTAGCTGTCTCATCTGTCTGATGGGGCAGGGGAGAGGAACTAGATGAGGGAGCTTCAGGCCTGTTCTTGAACATATTTCTATCACCTGCGTTGCTGAGTCGGTTGACAGCCAATATGTTAGATTCTACCTCCACGGCCGCATCCTGCATGTGTGCCAGCATAGTAGCTCTTCTCTCCCTTAGTAGTAGGCAAAAATCGGGATCAAAAGCACTGGAGTAAGTGATCTTTGTAGAGGCTTCGGAGGGTTTTATCTCAGCAGGGATTTTGTTGTACATTTTATTAAATCTCTTGGAGAAGTCGAAGATAGACTCTCCTTCCTTTCTCTTCAACGACCCAAACTCTATCATGTAATACATGAAATCTTTTTTATCTCCCCACTGTCTCAAAAAGGTACTATCTAAAGCTTCAATCCCATCAATAGATCCAGGAGGCAGGGCCTTGAACCATTTTCTAGCCTCTCCTTGGAGACTATGGACAAAAATCCTCATCCATACGTCTGCGTGCATGATAACATTATCATCCGTGAAAGTATAAAAGGTTGCTAGGTGTTCTTCAGCAGCTATGTCCCCCTTGCCTGTAAACTTGGGCAGTTGCTTTAGGTATCCATCTGGTGGGAGGGCATTGAGAAGCTGTGGTAATACAAGAGGAGCATACCTAGCGGCTATGATGGCCTCCATTGCGGTCATAGGGGGATTTGCTCCGGCCATATAGATATTATGTAAAGGGGAACTTGGAGGAGAAGGAACTCAAAACTTGGATACTAGGGATGAGTTCTTAATGGGAGTGGGAAACAAGAGAGGATTTAAGGAGAAAGCTAACGAGCTCAAGTCAGTAGGTGATCCTCCTTGTGCAGGAGTGGGGAAATCTTCTGTCGTCCTGGGTCTACGCCAAGGTACAGCTTCAAAGGAGAGGGGAGTGACAAGGATTTCTCCCTCCAATCCTAGACCAGGAGGGGAAAACTCAACAGGAACACTTCCAAAATTTAGGAAACGGGAAACTTCTGAAGGAGGTCTATTAAGAAACTGAGGAGGAGAAAATGGAGTTCTTACAACGGAGATGGAGGATTATCTGTTTCGGCGGTGGAAGATTCTTCTTCGGGGCCTTTCCTTTTCTGAGAACCACCTCTGGATCGACTTTAGGTGTAGCTAGGGGCAGTTGTGGATGAGACCACGTGTGTTTGCCTCTGAAAGCCACAATTAATAGAATAGGTTCTCCCCAGCGGAGTCATCAGAATGGAGTCGCCAAGTGCACAAAAGAAATCTTGATAATTCTGATATCTGATGCACCTTCAGAATCAGTTAATCGTTGTAGTCAATACCGGGGAAAATATTCAACGTTGATCCCCAGCAACGGTGCCAGAAATGTTGGCGACGGAAGTCCCTCCCAGATTGCTAGCAGGAGCAGAGCCCGACGCCCATCAGTTTTATGTCACGGTGGTTTATAGATGGGATGACCGAATGGAAGCCAACTCAAAACAATATCATTCCAACTCCAAAACTAGGCCAGGCATGCATAGGTGAGTGAGGTCTTATATAAACTTCAAATAGTGAGCTGTAGTAAAGGGTGAACAGGCGGAAGACTTATATAAGAGGAAAGCAGAGGTCTTTTATTAACATCTGGTTTCTAACAGGCTGAGGAAGAAGACGTCCAAATGCAATATCATCTTACATTCAAACGCAAAAGCCAGAGAATGCAGTAATGAAACAATAAATATTTTATCATAACATAACTGGAATAATTTGCACGAATCAGTCAATCACAAACTCTCTTAGCATGAGACGAAAATTAGATGGAGTAAGAAAAACTGTCTGTCATAAAACAAGATATCTCATATACAGATGCATAACCATCAAACTAGAATATCAGTTAAAACTTTATAGTAGGGAGCTCTGCTCTACCATCGATCCTTCCAAAATATAAAGACTAAGTTTATATACTCAGGAAAATTCATCTCACAGAGGTGTGCCTAGTCACTCAAGGCTTGGTGTCCCTTCAGTCAAACTCGTACTGATATCTTCCTTTAAATGCCACCTTAACTATGCATGGCTCCTGTAAGGAGGGTAGCTGAGCCATGAAGTGCTCGGCTAGCATGCGCAGACTTCTCTGTCAAGTTGAGGACTTCGGTACGGATTTGTTGAGAGAATCGATATACAGGACCTCTATGAGAAGGCGGCTCGCCAGACCCTCCATTCCCTTTATTTAATGAACGAAAGGAGGTTTCAACCACCTGCTCTTGCCTTCATTTACTTCAATACTAGGAACAGTATTAATATCGGGTCCGATGGAGCCTAGAGGTCGCAATGATCCCCTCTGCAACTGAACTCGGTTCCTCTGTCCTTCTTTATGCAACTCCTTCCTCTCCCCAAGTGACCATGGGTTGTGACTATATGCTTTCGACATTTGCGAATATGAAAGGGCTAATATTTGTTGATTGAAATCGCGATGAACGATATGCCGAGACGACTTAATATGGCACCACGCATCCTTCTAGATCTGATGGTTCTTACTTCTCCCAGTGATGCCGTGGGCCCGGGTCCAGGATTCTCCTGACACCTCGCACATCAGAAAATAACGGTGCTACTCTTTGCGTGTTGGAGTCGCGATGGGCGAAGAACCGAGATGGCTCTACTTGTTGTCGAGTGTCCCCTCTAGATGGACGGCTGAAAACACTTTGTGATACCACAGGCCCCACTTTCTACACTTTCAACGCTATCGAGGTTCAAGGTTTTGCGATGTTGAACAACATGAAAATCTCACCCCACAAACTCCCAACCGTCGAAACGCCGATGCGGCCAGATCTTGCGACACGCATCCTTAGGATGAACAGATGAGGGGGCATTTGATATTTACAAGGGAGCCGCCCTCGTTTGTAGGCTAGCTTGATATGACCCAGGGCTGAGACCGTGGGCTCGGCACCAAAGGTTCTTTCAACATTTCGTTGATTGGTACTTCCAAGTGCAATGAGCTAAGGGCTTCCTATTCCCCGAAACCCCGATCCGCGCCATGCCGACAGGCTGCCACCTGTCCCAGTTAGATCGGACGATCTAAACTTGTTGATTGAAATACAAGATTTGTCCTTTGCGTTAAACGTTAGGCAATTTGGTAGCTCTGAAAACCCGGTGACCGTCGATATTCTTTGCAAAATAGACCTTGGATGCTTCCGACGACATTTTGCTCGCTCGCTTGACCTACTACTTGGAAAAACAGGGATTCTCCCATGCTGCGCTTGGGCATTTCGTATGCAATCTACAGACCTGGGTGCTTCTGTGCCAAATGACAAAATTAATCACTAACAAGTCATCTTTCAATGATGTCGCCAATACAATATCTACTTGAACCCCCTCAAGTGTGTATTTTGTGTCACCACCAGATGCCTCCTTGGGTTCATCGTCTCCCAACATGGCATCACAGTGGACCCCCTCAAGGTCCAAGCTATCACATAAATTCCACCACCTAGGAATTTTTTCCAACTATAGAGCCTACAAGGCAAAGCCAACTTTTTACGACGCTTTGTCCCATATTACGCCACTCGCGCACATGGTTTCCTTCGCTTACTACGTCATGATATCCCATTTTGATGGGACGAACATGCCCAAACTGATTTTGATGATTTAAAAGCAACGCTCTCCAATTTTGTTACACATTATTTTCATCATACCTATGACCATTAATTATGTAAACCTATTTGTTTCCTTTGGAGGGGTCAGTGGCCTGAGTTCTTGAAGAAGGAAGGGAGAAGAACTTTTCCTGAGAAAAGAAGTTGCATTTTCCTTTGTAAAAACCCTATAAAAAAGGAAGTTTGCAGGCTGCATTATAGCTAGGGTGTGAGAATGCCTGACTCTTGCAGGCTACATCATAGCTAGGTCATGAGGAGTTCGCAGTTTTCTTTATAGGCAGGGTGCGAGAATGATTACATGTGGGACAAATGAGCGTCTTCTTGAATCTTCTAGAAGGAGAAACTTCTATGGTGAGGTGGCATATGAATGGTTTGGATCTTACTCGCTTTCATGATTTAGTGGGATCATCCTAACCCACTCACCTTATCCTCTTCAGATTATAAAAGGAGAGGATCTCTCATGGAGAAGGGCTAAGTTGGATTTGGCTTGGAATTATTAGCTTGGTTGTAGTGTCTTTGAGTTTTTCCTTTGTCAAGATAGATTGTGAATATTATCAGATCCGTGCTCTCAGAATTCTTGGAATGGAAGTGTGTGGGGAATGAAGGACAGTTGGAAGGGACCTTACAACATCAAGGCCATGGTTGTAATTTGTCTTTCACATTTAATATGATATAGTAATACGATTCTTTCCTATAAAGCTTGTTGTGTTTTATTGTATAATTCCTTGATCACATACATAGGTTTATATTGAGTTTATGTTATTACTATCACTTTGGTTGGTTGCATCTTTTGTAGGATCATCATTGTATGAGTGTTGGAATGGAGATAGGATGGCGATAGAAAGAGGCAGCGATGTTTAAATAGTATGTCACCTATCCCTCTTTAGTTAATAAATTCAATATCTATAACTTAATAAAGCGTCATGTTCTAGTGTGTTTTGTTCTAGATCTGGGTGGGATCTAGGGAGATCAGTTAGTGTTCACACCCTACCTATGTCCAGCCTATGAACTCCACTGATTTTCGCATTGTACCCCACTACAAGGCCATGAACTCATTTGTAAACGTTTTGGATTAGGTCTTCCTATCTTTTTGATGCCCAATTTTGCTTTGATCAGCTAGATTGAACTTTTGGAGCCTATATTGATCTATTTACAGTCTTCTTGACATTCTTTGAGTTGCTTTTAGCCATCTTTGCTTTGTTTGGTTTTGAAGGATTAGTCTCTTGCTTTGAGTGTCTTTCAATTACAAAGTGTGTGTTTTCTTTAGAATTGTTTAAGGAAAGATCATATTTCTTCTTAATAGTTCACTTGAAAAGAAAACTTTTAGTTTGGGTTTCTTTGTTTTAACAAAGTTCATTATTGCTTTTAGTGAAATTTTTGAAACAAAAAGATTTTATTTCTTGCTTTATATTAGATTGGGAGCATCCTTGCATTTGAAGTAGAAAAATTACATGATTCTTGGCATTTTTTGATCTTAAATTATGAAAAAATTTCCCCCTCATGGCCGAGGGGGGCCATGAATCATGCATTGGTGTAAAGTCTTTTTTGCTTATTTCTTGAGAATATTGATATTGATGAGTTTTAATATTTTGGGGCATTGTGCATCTGGGAATGATAAATGTTTTCTCCTTCTCGTAGCATAGCTTTCATCCAAATGAAAAGATTGCATCTTCATCTCTTTTCATAACTTTCGAGTCGGTCAAAACACCATATTGTCCATGCCATTTTTCCTTTTGAGTAACAACAGCCTTAAAAATAAAGTTCTTATAAAAATTGATTAGACATTTTTTTTATTTTCTGGTAGCAAACCTACATTAGATTAGTCGTAGGTCTTTGGAATAGGTGTGAAAGACAACTTTCCAAGGCTGTAAACAAACATAGTATCTTGGGATAGGACGAGTTAAATCCACTTACTACATTTTTTGTCCTGGGAAGCCCTTCTAACACAAGGGTCAATCACGAGGTCGCATTGAGACTAGTAGAGTTACTCACCCTTCTTTGTTGGTCTTGGTGTAGATATTACATGTATTATGGGGGTCGCTTGAGAGGTATACCCACAATGATGAGTGGAAGTATTTCAAGTTGATTTCAGGCTAGATACCCTGCCTTTGCGCATGGATGGGACTATCAACTATTTCCCTAGGCATCACTGTAGTGATTGGTAATCTTAGTGACCTATCTCTTTATAGTCTTTACACAAGGTGACTGTGGAGAGGCAAGTCTTCACGGTATCTAGAATTGACGTTTGCCAAACTCACTCGGGCTCCTTGGAGGGTATACCCACGATTATGTGTGGGAGCTTGCACCAGGGTGTAAGTTCGTTAAGCAGGTCGTCAACGTAAATTTTCCACCCGCTCTATCTCAGCCCCTTCTTACTTTGTTCCCCCAACGTTGGATTTTATCACCAACTAGTGAGCTCATTGCGAGAAGGTTTTGTTTGCTTGCATGCTTACTAGATTTTTAGCGTGCTCTGTTTGTTTTCCCTAGAAGACTCTAGGTTGGATATTTATTTTTAAGGTGTCAGTTCTTGGAATGACCAATGAAGGAACCCCTACTTCAGGGGAACCTTTTTATTTTCCTTCTTATGGAAACATTGGACCTCCTCACATCACTACTTTGAGCCTTTCGGGTCTCACAATTGGATTACTAGTATGGTTGTTTTCTACTTAGGAAATCCTGAATGCAGTAAGTTCTTTGGTTGTATGCACTTCCCCCCAACAACATCAACCTCATGTTGATCCTTCATCGTCTTCACCAATAAGATCTTCATCGCCTTCTTCACTTGCAAGGTATTCTTCCATTTCATCTTCTTCACTGAGTGAAAGATCTCAAGCTGGTAACTTGGTGGATAAAAAGAAGAAGAAACGAAAGAATAAGAAGAAGAAAATCAAGCAAGGATCCAAACTTCCAACCACTGTCAAACATGTTGGAAAAAAACCAGTTACTGTTAATCGTGTGTGGAGTGTTGATGATGTCAAGATCACCCAAACAACTCGTAAGCCCAAGTACCCTTGTAGGATTTGTAAGGGTATCCATCTTCTTAAGTATTTCCCTGGTCTATCCAAGGTTATAAAATCTTGGTCTACACACCCTCGCCAACTCGTATCATCAGCCTCTAAACAACATGTTGATGACCTCCCATCAACTAGTCGAGATACCATTGAGAAGAAGAAAAGTAGAGTCAATCTCCCATGCATGTTATGCAAAGGGAGTCATCTAAATCATGTTTTCCCTCATATGGAAGAAGCCTTGAAATTCCTAGAAGACATGATTATTTCACAGCCTCAACTTCCAGTTGCTTATCGCAAGCTTTCTCTCAACCCACCTGTGGTTGATGGAATGATCAATTTGGTTCCCCCGTCGGTCAGTTTGGTTGATCAAGTGGTCAATCTAGTCACATCCTTGGTTGAACTAGTAGACCAAGTGGTCAATCCCGCTCTCCCTTCAGAGAGTGAAACTAAAGGGGTCGATCTGATCCCATCCTTGGTCGATCCTACTCTCCTGTTAGAGAGTGAAACCCAAGCAGTCGATCCTTTTCCAAGCATCGAACCCATTTTCCCCTTGGAGAATGAAACCCAAGTGGTCGATATAATCTCATCATCGGTCAATCCTACTCTCCTTATAGAGAGTAAACCCCATACTGCCCATGTTTTTATTGTTGATACAGAATCTACCATGCCGGTGGGTATTCCTCCTTTTCCCGTGGAACCTCCTCCAAGTTATGAGGCCATCCATTTTGATTGGGGTGTGCTAACTGGACCTCGTCTTCCCTCTCATATTCCTTTCCAAATTAAAGTACAGGTTTGTGGTCGAAATGTTCCTCAAACACTGATAGATGAAGGTGAATTCGTTAGTGTTCTGTCCTCTATTGCTTGGCAATCTTTGGGTTATCCTCCACTTACATCGGTTACGTAGAATCTATTAGCTTTTGACAGAAGAACCAGTCAACCTTTAGGGACCCTTCCTCAGTTTCCTGTAACTTTGGGAGGGAAAACTATCTTTATTGACATCATGGTAGTCCAAGACCCCTTGGATTTCTATGTACTCCTTGGGAGAGATTATGTCTATGCCAAGAAAGCTATTGTGTCTACTCTTTTTCATGTGATATCTTTCCCTCATGATGGACAAGTTGTGACTATTGATCAACTTTAATTCATTTACCCTGACTGTATTGCCTCCCTAAATGGTTCTTATATGCAGATGGTATCGCCCCTACCACAGGTCAATTATGTGGCATTGTCGCCCATGGCTTCAACTTCTTATGACTTAGATCCAGTAGTTGACATAGTGATATCTTCGATAGGGTTATTAGAGCCTGATCTCTTTACTCCTATCGTGAACCTCAACATGGTTTCCTTCCAGAGTGTGTGTCTTCCTTCCAGTGAAGACCTCTTGGAAGCCATGACCGAGTTTTGTCCCTTGACATGGTGTCATTCCAGAGCATTGTCCTCTTGGAATCCATGATCAAGAAGAGAGACTCTGAGGATTTTTTTTTATCTCTGAGGCAATGATCCAGGTGGATATCAGTGGCCACCCACCTTTTCCGACTGGCTCAAAATTTTCTGGCAATCTTGGCAATTTACTATTTTTAGTAGGTTTTAACTTCCGGGGCCATTTTGAGGGCCTAAATGAAGGTTTTTTGAGATCGAGGTTCTCAATGATAGCCAAAGGCATATTGAGCCCCCAAAATGAATCTCCTTGAAGATACCTTTCCAACGAGCTATCACACGCCTAAAACAAAGATCGTATGCAAAAGTTACGACCCCGGGAAGTTGATGTACTAACTTACCCAAATGGGGCCCACATGACTTCTGTCGCTTCATCTCCTAGGGTTAGGTTTTTGGATGTCTATGACTTTTGGAATTATCTTCTATTGTAAAAATTCCTTTAGAGCCTCATTGTAATCATCTTCCCATGGATGTGAGTAGCAGCCACATCTCTTCTCAGAGATAAGCTACCAGCGCCCTAGCTAGTTTATTTCCATTCTGTCTGTAAGCATATTTCAGTCATTTGTTATTAATGAAATGAAGTCTTATTTCTTCTGCATCTCTGCGTTTATGTGTATTTTTGTATTTCATTGTGTTCCTACATAAATCCAGATCAATGGTATCAGAGCGGTCTGCTTATTCTCGATCCTTCTTTGCATGTCCCCAACGAGATCGGGGTATAAGGAGTTGGGGCTCGATCTGGTTGAACCTTTGCAATATCAGCCTCGCAAACCCTGACGACCGCCCATGGGGGAAGAAAAGAAAGATGAGGGAGCAGGAGATCTTATCAAAATGTTGCTCGAGCAGGCCCTCGAGAAACAAAGGAATGTGATGATGGACAACTTTGCCTAGATTCTTCAACGGATTCCGACTAGCGGTGCATTGACATCTAGAAGCCACTCTGGAGGTGCCACTCCTTTTAAGGTACAAGTAAACTTTGACATTCCCATATTTGATGGCCAAATAGATGTAGATTTCATAGATAGATGGATGAATCTATTAGAAGGATATTTCTCGGTTCAGGACTTTTCCGATCGAGAAAATATTATTTTCGCACTCCTCAAAGCCGCCCCCCATGTCAAGGACTGGCGGAAAACCTACTCAGATAAAGAGGGCGAGGGAGAACCCTCTTTGTTCTCAGTTGCACCCACTTGGAATTCTTTCTGAGACACCATCAAGGAACAATATTATCCCGTGGGGAGCTATGAGGACAAATACATACAATGGACTACATTGCGGCAGTAAAGGGACCAAGATGTGCATGAGATGATGAATCTGTTTCATACCCTACATACAAAGTTGGGTATCAAAGATTTAGAGAAACATTTGGTGTTAAAGTACCGCAATTGTCTGCACAGATACATTCAGGAGGAAATGGAGTTCCTCGACATCTCCTCACTTGGTGTGGCATACCAATATCCTGCCAAGATTGAGCAGAAGTTCAAACAGAAGAAGCGAGACTTTGGGTCTGCAAATCAGAAGCACGAGACAGGTACTCCCAAACCACAAAACAAAGGACCAAGCCAAGGCAAGGAATCCTAGGACAACCCTCCAAAGCCACAAGAAAAGAACAACACCACGAAGCCAAAAAAGGACACGGGGAAGTGGTGTGAGTTCCATAAGAGCTCCACTCACAACACAAGTGAGTGTCGGGCCAAGCAGTCACTGGTAGCTGAGTTGAAGGCTTCTGAATCAGATACATGATCCGACTCTAAATCAGAAACTGACAAGGGGAATGACAGGGGGAAGCAAATTATCGATGTGGAGCCCAACGCCACCGTTTCCACCACGAATATCTAGAAGGATGAATCAGAAGATCCAGAGGAGGTAGAGCGTCTCTTCCATTCCAAGATGTGGGTAAAGGGTTCCCCGTTGCAGTTCATTGTCGATAGCAGGAACCAGAAGAACCTCATCTCGGTATAGGTCGTGAAGTGATTGGGCTTGCCGACCATAGCACACCCACAACCATACACCATATGGTGGTTGCACCAAGGACGGGACCTCTGCATCAGTCGACAATGCCGCCTTCCCTACAGCATCAAGCCCTTCACGAATGAGGTATTATGTGACATTGCTCCTCTTGATGTTTTTGATGTATTATTAGGCCAACCATACTTGTGGAAGTGACATGCTATGTATGATTCTAAGCCTCGTGTTGTTATTATCACTTTGGAAAATAAGTTGTACAGGATACTGGAGATAGCACCGCCTACCACCATCTCTTTGGTTACTGCAAAACAATGCAATAAGCTCATTTCCCAAACCAGGAAATTTGTTTTCCTGATGATCCACCCTCAGGGAAAGAGGAATACTATGGCCATGACCTCCAGACAAGGCCCCACTACACGAAAACAACAAATGGATAAGGTCATGGAGGAGTACAAGGACATCTTCACCTCCCCCGCAGGGGTGTCTCTACACTGCCAGGTCAAGCACCCCATCGATCTGACCCCAGGTGCACCATTGCCGAATGGATCCATCTACCAACGCTCTGTCCTTGAGAATGATGAAATCAAGAGGTAGATCCATGAGCTGTTGCAGAAAGGTCACATCCAGCCGAGTTCATCGCCCTGTGGGAGCCCGATCATATTGGTGCAAAAGAAGGATGGGACTTGGAGACTCTACATTAACTATCGAGCACTGAACAAGATCACTATTCGGAATAGGTACCCGATCCCACAGATTGATGACCTTCTAGACCAACTCAAGGGGGAAAAATATTTCAGCAAGATTGACTTGAAGTCTGGGTATCACCAGGTACCAATCGAACCTTCTGATGTGTGGAAGACTGCATTCAAA
>ML783054.1:155354-177400 GCA_009831015.1 Picea engelmannii
ATGTGTGGAAGACTGCATTCAAATCCAAGGAGGGCCTTTTCGAATGGTTGGTCATGCCTTTTGGGTTGACGAATGCCCCTGCAACCTTCATGAGGCTAATGGATGACATCCTGTAGCAATTCACCAACTCATTTGTAGTGGTGTACTTGGATGACATTCTGATCTTCAGCCAGACTTGGGAAGAGCACCTCCACCATATCCGACAGGTCCTCCAAACACTGCGGCTACACAAGTGTGCCAATTTGGAGAAATGCACTTTTGGAATAACCCAGGTTTAGTATCTGGGATACATTATTGATGAGAGGGGGGTGCATGTGGATCCAGCAAAGATCCAAGTCATTCAGGATTGGCCAGCCCCAACCACCCTAATAGAGCTCCGTAGCTTTTTAGGTCTTCCTAATTTCTACTGCAGGTTTGTGTTGGGATTCTCTCATATCACTTGGCCCTTGAGTCAAGTCACCAAGGGAGGAGCTAAAGAAAAATTCTTTTGGTCTAAATCTCAACAGAAGGCATTCGGGGAGTTGAAACATTGCCTCTACTCTGCACCAGTGCTCACACTACCAGACTTGCAACAACCATTTGAGATCGAGACATATGCCTCTGACTATGCTATTGGGGCAGTCCTTACTCAACATGGGCATCCAGTGGCATATCACAGTGAGACACTTTCCAACACAGTCCAGAAGTATCCCACTTATGAAAAAGAAATGTATTCCATTGTGCAGGCTTGTCGGCAATGGAAGCATTACATTTTGGGAAAGGAAACGGTCATCCACACAGACCACCAACCCCTGCAGTTCATACAGACACAAGGGAAGTTGCAGAACGATCGCCATCAGAAGTGGTCCACATACCTGCAACAATTTCATTTGAACATTAAGTACAAAAAAGGCAGCACCAATAATGTTGCAGACTGCCTCACTCGACCATCCATCATGGCGCTAACCACTGTGCTCAACTCTTGTGGGCACAATACTTTCGATTGGCCGCTTCTCTACATAAGTGATTCAGAATTCGGCCACACATACAATACACTCTTGGAGGGTAAGAAAGTTCCTAATTTTCACCTCCAGGATGCCCTGATTTGTCACTTGGGATACCTTTGTGTTCCTTCAAGCGAGCGTGCCAAGATGATTTGGGAGGCGCACTACAGTCAAGTCGATGGGCATTTTAGGGTCGAGAAAACCGTGGCAGTACTGCAAAAGTATTTCTATTGGCTGAACCTTTGACAAGATGTCAGGAAGTACATCAAGTCCTGCACTGCTTGCGCCATTGCCAAACCGACCATCAAGAAGCAAGGCCTCTATACTCCGCTTCCTACCCCCATTCGACCTTGGGAATCCATCTCTATGGATTACATGTCGGGCCTTCCTTCTACTAAGCATGGCAATGACTGTGTTTTTTTGGTCATCGACCGATTCTCGAAGATGTCCATTATGATGGCCTGCAAGAAGAATATCATAGTTGAAGCCACTGTTAAACTCTTCTTTGAACAAGTGTGGGTACACTTTGGGATCCCATAGTCTGTCATCTCAGATCGAGACAGTAGGTTCCTCAGTACATTTTGGTCCAGCCTCTGGTCGATGTTGGACACCAAGCTCACCAAGTCCACAGCTTTCCATCCCCAAACTGATGGCCAGACAGAGGTCGTCAACCGGATGATCGTACACATTCTACACATGTACAATTCAAAGCATCCACACACATGGGATGAGAGCCTCCCCTATGTCCAACACAGCTACATTCAGGCTCTCCATAGCTCAACTAGCCACAACCCCTTTCAAGTGGGCTTGGGATTCCAGCCACTATGTCCCATTGACATAGCCATGCCATTTGTGGCTACTCAGGAAGATTCAACTCATGTCTAGTCTGAGGTGGATAAGGCAAACAACTTCATTAAGAACATTCAACACATTCGCCAATAGGTTCATGACATCTTGGACAGAGCCAATGCTAAGTACAAGCAACGACATGATCAACATCGGGTGCCACACAACTTCCAAGTGGGTGACAAAGTGTGGCTGCATTTGCAAAAGGAGCGCCTCACTGGATCCCACCACAAGCTTCGTCCACTTCGATATGGACCGTACACCCTCACCAAGGCTATAGGGGAAAATTCCTTTGAGCTCAACATTCCACCATTCCTTGGTCTGCACCCAGTGTTCAATGTGGACCGCCTTTGGCCCTACTTTCCACCTCTACTAGACACATAAGCACATCCAAAAACAAAGGATACCGCTATATTGAGTTGTCAAAGCAGGCCAACTCCTTCACCAAGGCAAATGGCTCACTAGGAACCAAATTCAGCAGAAGTTTCCTCATCTCATGGAGGAAATCAACGCAATGGGGACCATTGTTTCCTAAGGAGGGAGGATTGATCCAGGTGGATATCGGTGGCCACCCACCTTTTCCAACTGGCTCAAAACAGTTTTCTGGCAATTTTGGCAATTTACTATTTTTAGCAAGTTTTAACTTTCGGGGCCATTTTGAGGGCCTAAATGAAGTTTTTTTGAGATAGAGGTTGTCAATGATATCCAAAGGCATGATTATGCCCCCAAAATAAATCTCCTCAATGATACCTTTCCAATGAGCTATCACACACCTAAAACGAAGATTGTATGCAAAAGTTACGACCCCGGGAAGTTGATGTACTAACTTACCCAAATGGGGCCCACATGACTTTTGCCGCTTCATCTCCTAGGGTTAGGTTTTTGGATGTCTATGACTTTTGGCATTCTCTTCTATTGTAAAAAGGCCTCCAGATATTCATTGTAATCATCTTCTCATAGATGCGAGTAGCAGCCACATCTCTTCTCAGAGATAAGCTACCAACACCCTAGCTAGTTTATTTCCATTCTGTCTGTAAGCATATTTCAATCATTTGTTATTAATGAAATGAAGTCTTATTTCCACTGCATCTCTGCGTTTATGTGTATTTCTGTATTTCATTGTGTTCCTACATAAATCTGGATCAGGCAACGTCATTAAAAATGAAACATAGGTCTTTGAGCATAGTTTTCTGATTTCAAGCTCATTAAAACATGAAACCACTTTCAAGAATAGTTTTTGTGTCTCTGAGGAAACCTCGTTAAAAAATGAAACAGAGGTCCTTGAGCATGATTTTATGATTTCAAGCTCATTAAAAAATGAAACCAACTTGAGCATGATTTTCTGATTTCAATCTCATTAAAAAATGAAACCACTTATGAGGATAGTTTTTTCGTCTCTATGGCAACCTCGTTAAAAAATGAAACAGAGGTTACAAGCATAGTTCTTGTTTCTGTTTCAAGCTCGTTAAAAAATGAAATAGTTTTCCCCCTCTCTATTTGAGTCAAGTCCTTCGTCTAGTATTTGAAGCTTCATTTCATTCTCCTTTTTAGTTGGATGAAACGAAGCTTGGGGGGCATTTTCCTCAGCCTCTGGACTTCATGCTGAAGTTGAGCTGCTAGCTTCTTAAGCTGGGGGCTAAGTACAAACCATGTGAATTCATGGATAATGCATTGGGAAGTTCAAGCATATTTTTTACTTTGGTTCAATATTGTGTAAAAATGAAACCACTTACCTCAAGCATAGTTCCCTCTGGTTCAAGCTTGCGTAAAAATGAAACCAGGTCCAAGCATAGTTTTGTTTTGTTTTAAAGCTTGCCTAAAAATGAAAAAAATCCCAAGCTTAGTCTTTGTTCTTTCTAATGCTCGTAAATATGTGAGAATAAGTTACCGAGATTAGTCTTTGTTCTTTCTCATGCTCGTAAATACATGAGAATAAGTTATCGATCTTAGTCTTTGTTCTTTCTTGTGCTCGTAAATCAATGAGAATGTAACCGAGTATACTTTTATCAATTTTTAGGACTCATAAAGGTTATACAAAAAAGGAACCCCCTGGAGTTTCCTTTAAGATCCTTTTAGACTCTCTAAACATGAAAAGATTGTTGAGCGATCTTGTTCTTTTCACGCTCATAAAAGTGTTTGAAGAAAACGTTTGGTGGGTGATAGTTTATCACTTTTTTAGTCGCACCATACTACTTTACGAAAAAGGAACTAAGAGAGTTCTCTTTAAGTGTTTTTTAGACTCTATAAACATGAAAAATCCATGAGTTTTCTTTCTTTGGACTCATAAAACAGACATTTAAAGGCCCATGTGGGACAGAACCAGTCCTTCCTAGGGTTCGTTAAACATACTCCGAGGGACTCATCCGAAGGATGAGCTTACATTTCAAGCATATGTTATCCTCCTCAAGCTTGTGTAAAAATAAAGAGGTACTCACCATAAATGGTGGGGGGGGGGAATTTGGAAAGAAATGTATCTAAACCTATATTCCATGGAAGAGTCACTTTTGAACATGACACCCTTTCACTCGCCTTGTGTCTAGGTTGGAAAATCCGTTCGTCTCTTGATCATACTCTGTATAAGATTACAAATTGGTCTATGATCCCTGTTGTTGAGTCAATGTTTCTAAGATAGTTGTCGTGTCGTCAATATGTTCAAAAAATAATTTCAACCCAGAAGTCCTTCTATTGCATTGGCCATTTCTACAGTCCTTAAAGCCTTCTATTGCATCGTCCATCCTTGAGTCAGTCTCGAATCACTTGTTACTCTAATCTACATCAAATCTTGTTACTTGTTTCATGTCATTGATGGGGGATACATTAAGACCCTCCTATGATGAGTCTTTTCTGTAAATTCTAACCTTGTACAATATCTACTGCAAATTGATATTCAGAAAAGAACAGAAAAGATACAATGGCAAATATAAACATTACACAGATATTTTTCACCTGGAAACCCAAACCGGGAAAACCAGCATATATTATATTGATACATTGCATTACACTGTTTACAATACAATATACATATAGGAGCCAGCGGCATCCAAAACCCTAACCCAATGACCTGGATTAGTCCAAAACCCTAATTCCTTAACCGGAACTAGAAAACCATCGGCAAAAAACCATGTGCCGAAAACCACCTAATATCATGTGGTCCCGAAAATATGTCGGCCGGAAATATGTCGGCCCGGTGAAAATATGTCGGCCAGAAACTGGCGAAAATATGTCGGCCCAAAAAAAAAATTTCGAGGGCGCTGCCCCCGAACCCCCGCACGGGGGGCTCCACCCCCCCTCTTACCCCCCTGCGCACCCGGCGCAGGCGCTCAGACTCTACTACTCGTGCAAAGAATATAACACATACCCAACATTTTCCTGTCGACTTCAACTCATTATCCAAGAATTAGACTTAGAAACCAATTACTACCTTGGAACTTGCATGCCTCAATGTAAGGTTTCCTCACTTTAGACGGTGGGTTTTCATTATCGACCCCTGATCAAGAGATTTCGTCGAGTGTTCGACCTCAGCTCATTGATTCACATCCATTGGATTGTACTAGAGTACCTTGGGAGTCATTGACATTAATGGTGATTTCTCTCGCACTTGTTAACAGTATTCACTAATGACCGGTAATCAAGTGGTTTCTACCATGTTCAACTTCAACACATGTATTCGCCTGGTTAGATTCTTACTATAGAGTGGTGGAAATGAATACCCTGGATCTTTTCTGACAGATTCAGGTTGCGTTGGAGTATATTCAATGTACTGTTTCATAGATCCACATTGTATGCCTCATGGCTATGTTCAAATTCGAGTCTTTAACACATATATCCACAGTGTATTTTTGGTGGCTATGTTAATATTTGATTCATAATGGCATGGATCCACAGTGTATGTTTGGTGGCCATGACCTTATCTTACTTGACATGGATATTTGCATGTTCAAATTCATGCTTTGAGTCATTTGTATCCTGAGTATGGGAATGCCTACCTCAGTGATGATACATTATTGTACTGTATTTCCTTATTTGTTGGCAAGTTTCCAACCGACTGTTCCTTGTTCCTTACACACACTTGACAAAGTATTTCAGCTATCACTCTGTTCTAACTTCATACTTTGGGGGGCTCCTCTGTTACACATTATTTTTTTCATCCCTGTGACCGTTAATGATGTAAACCTATCTATTGCCTTCGGAGGGGTCAGTGGCCTGAGTTCCTGAAGAAGGAAGAGAGAAGAACTTTTCCTGAGAAAAGAAGTTACATTTTCCTTTGTAAAAACCCAATAAAAAAGGAAGTTCGTAGGCTACATTATAGCTAGGGTGTGAGAATGTCTGATTCTCATAGGCTACATCATATCTAGATCATGAGGAGTTCGCAGTCTTCTCTATAGGTAGGGTGCGAGAATGCTTACATGTGGGAAAAATGAGCGTTTTCTTGAATCTTCTAGAAAGAGAAACTTTTATGGTGAGGTGGCATATGAATGGTTTGGATCTTACTCACCTTCATGATTTAGTGGGATCATCCTAACCTCCTCACCTTATCCTCTTCATCTTATAAAAAAAGAGGAGCTCTCATGGAGAAGGGCTAAGTTGGATTTGGCTTGGAATTATTAGCTTGGTTGGAGTGTCTTTGAGTTTTGCCTTTGTCAAGATAGATTGTGAATATTATCAGATCTGTGCTCTCATAATTCTTGGAACGAAAGTGTGTGGGGAACGAAGGACAGTAGGAAGGGACATTGTGACATCAAGGCCATGGTTGTAATCTCTCTTTCACATTTAATATGATAAAGTAATACGATTCTTTCCTATAAATCTTGTTGTGTTTTATTGTATGATTCCTTGATCACATACAAAGGTTTATATTGAGTTTATGCTATTACTATCACTTTGGTTGGTTTCATTCTTTTGCAGGATCATCATTATATGAGTGTTGGAATGGAGATAGGATGGTGATAGCAAGAGGAAGCGACATTTAAACAGTATGTTACCTATCCCTCTTTAGTTAGTAAATTCAATATATAAAACTTAAGGAAAGCGTCATGTTATGGTGTGTTTTGTTCTAGATCTGGGTGGATCTAGGGAGATCAGTTAGTGTTTGCACCCTACCTGTGTCCAGCCTGTGAACTCCACTGATTTTTGCATTGTACCCCACTACCAGGCTACAAACTTATTTGTAAAAGTTTTGGATTAGGTCTTCCTGTCTTTTTTATACCCAGTTTTTCTTTGATCAACTGGATTGAACTTTTGGAGCCTATATTGATCTGTTTACAATCTGCTTGACATTCTTTGAGTTTTGTTTAGCCATCTTTTCTTTGTTTGGTTTTGAAGGATTAGTCTCTTGCTTTGATTGTCTTTCAATTACAAAGCGTGTGTTTTCTTTATAATTGTTTAGGGAAAGATCATATTTCTTCTAAATAGTTTGCTCTAAAAGAAAACTTTTATTTTGGGTTTCTTTGTTTTAACAAAGTTCATTATTGCTTTTAGTGAAATTTTTGAAACAAAAATATTTTATTTCTTTCTTTATATTAGATTGGGATCATCCTTGCATTTGAGGATGAGCAACATAGAAATTCTAGTCAAAAAAAGCTAGAAATAACTAAAATAGGTGTCATAAGATAAGGGAGACCACATAGTTCGACCTAGACCACTAAAGATACATGTAACACACTCATTAATGTCCACAAGATTCAAGTGATGCACATTATCTCACTTAATCTCACTTAACTGACAAGAGAAGCAGTTCCAACTCACTTAACTGACCCGAAATAGTAGTTACTAATAATAGTAACAGCAAAAATCATTAATTAAGGAATAAATCTCTCACTCAAAGAGGAGGTGAACATTACCCAATAATATATGAGTTTTTCATGGTGGATTTGGAATAAATCAAGGATAAATCAAGAATAAATCAAGAAAAATCAAGAAAATCAAGAACCGAGAGTTGAGTCTTGATCTAAAATTAGCAGTGTTCCCTAAAATCTAGGGATGAGGTACCCGTCTTCTCTATGTGGCCAAATTAGGTGACATAAACTGTAAATGAATGTATTAACCAAGATCTAGGAGTCTAATCTAGGTATAAACTAATGTAAGTTAGGGATATACTCCAACACCCCCCCTTAAGCCTAACTGTAATGACAAAAAATTTGAGTCCCGACATCTTGGCCATTTTAGGTACTCATTACATAAAAGAATTCCTCATGAAAAGAGGAAAGAGGCAAAAACTCATGGGAACCCCCCCCCAACCCCCCAAAAGAGGAAAAAAAATGTTGAGTGGCCAAAAGTGACCTACTTAGTTGTCTCCACCACTCCAAGCATAGCTCTCAGTTCTGAAAATTTCTTTTCAGTGAAGGACTTGGTGAAGATGTCTACAACCTACTGCTCTGTGGGGAAGTACTATAGTGAAATGACTCTGTCATGGATCAACTCACGGATGTAATGAATGTGATGAACTTCCCATCTGCTAGAAGCGACAATGGCCAAAACTAGTCAAATGGAGTCCATTTTTGCAACAGTGCAAATGTCTTTGTGTAGTCTATGCCATGTACCTGTGAGTATTTTTTTGTGACAAGGCAATATTTTTACTTACTGATATCACCATATGCAACAATATTTGTTCGATATATCCATCAACATCGAACAAGATTTCTTCCTTTAAGAAGTGGAACCAAGTCCCATGTGTTATCGGACTAATTGGTAGGTGCGGACACTAACAGATCTCCCTAGATCCACCTGGATCTAGAACAAAACAGGACAGGACATGACTCTTTCCCTAAGTTATGACCATTGAACTAGCTAGTAGGGAGGAACAAGTAACATACCTTTGTATCGCTTCCTAGGGTCTCTGTTGCTCCCGCTTTGCTCTGGTGCTCTCGTGAGGTCAAGATCAAGACAACACATACCAACCAAAGTGAAAATAGCAAAATATATTCAACTATCAACTTATGTGTATGATCAAGGAATTACACAATAAAGTGAGAATATCTTTATAGGAAAGGGACATGTCACTGTATCATATTAATGGAAAGTAGAAAATTACAACCTGATCGCCTTGATGTCACAAGCTTCCTTTCGGTGGCTCTTGGCTCCAACACACACACTTGCTCAATCCTTGTATGAAGAAGATTAAATCCTCTTGATAGACTTGCTAGAGTCTCCAAGCTCCTGTTCAATATAGGTCCTTCACACAATTCTTTCACCAATTCTCCAATGAATCTTGCTTAACCTTTTCCATGAGAATTCCATCAATATATAGGAGAGAATGAGATGGTTACCTAGATAAGAATGATCCCACAATATCAGGGAATCCAATACAAGGATAACCATTTGAATGTCAACCCATTCTTCTAGAATATTCCCTTCTAGAACCATCGAGAATTCATCTTTTTCCAAGCTTTAGAGAAGGTTCGCACCCTAGCTATGTAACACAATGCGAGAAGTTCACACCCTAGATTAAAGCAGCCTGCAAGAATGGGTCATTCTCGCACCCTAGTATATTAGCAACCTACGAACTCTCTTCAAAAGTATGTTTTCTGAGAAGAGATGAATGTCAGTTTTCTTTAGAGAAAGTTCTTATGAGGAGCTTGAGTACACCATCATCAATACACTATCATGATGACCAAAATCATGGGTAACACCATGTGTTGTTGTCCATAAGAGAAGACTATTCTTTATCCATGGTAGCCTCCCAAAGTGGGTTTCTAACAGCCTCAGAGTGTGACTTTGGATCTGAACCAAGTGACATATAGCAATGTATGTAAAACAAATGTTCTATGGAAGCCAAGGCTTGAGGAGCCTAAAAAAACTGTGATCTAGTCCTTCTTGTATACGCAAGATCACCGACTGGTTCACCTTCATATTGCAGGGTTTTCTCTGCCCAAGTTGGAAACTGAGTTGGAGAAGCAAGTGCTCGAAGAAGTTTCCGACTCCTCCTCATCAGTGACAATAAGCAGTTCCTCGGCAGGGTCTTCTGAAAACTCATGCAGTGATTCTTCTTCAAACTTCACACTTCGAGCTAGAATGAAATTTTCACTGTGAGAGTCCAAAAATATATATCCTTTGAAACCTTTAGGATATCCAATAAATATGCATTCAACACTTTGAGGCTCCAAATCCTTCCTCTTATCTATCGAAATGTGAGCCCATGCTTGTGAACCAAAAATACAAAAGTGCGACACTTTCGGTTTCTTACCAGTCCAACATTCAAAAGGAGTGGTGCCTTTGAGTTATTTTTGAGGAACTCGGTTCTAAATGTATGCTTCACAATTAATATCTTCAGCCCATATCTTGGGAGTTAATGATTTCGATTGTAGCATACAATTGGCCATCTCTTTTAAGGACCATTTTTTCCTCTTCGCAACACCATTCTGTTGTGGTGTATATGGCACTGTGTGTTGTAGTTGTATACCTACATCAATACAAAATTGTTTCACATATTTTTTGACATAATCCCCCCCATTATCAGTACGGAGTATCTTAATATTACACCCAGACTCATTCTCAGAAAGTGTTTTAAAGTCTATAAGGCATTCAAATACTTCTGATTTTAATTTGAAAAAAAATACCCAAGTAAAGAGAGAGAAATCATCTATGAAGGTGAGTACATATCAAGCCTTACTGATTGAAGGTTGCAGGAATGGGCCCATGATGTCACTGTGAATCAGCCCAAGAGGTTAAGAAGCTCTCTATGCCTTCCCTTTGTCAAAATTTTTCTCTGGATGCTTGCCAAGAATGCATCCTTGACATACACCACTTGTGAATTTAATAGCTGGCAATCCTTCTACCATGTTTTCCTTGTTGAGTTGATGCAAGTACTTATAGTTTAGATGGACAAATATTTCATGCAATAACCTAATGATATCATTGGATTGTGACAGAAATATAGTGCTAATATATTTAGGAACAAAGTGGGAGAATAAATACGAACGAGAACCGTGATCTGCAATTCCATGTTCAAGCTGTGAGCCTGTGGAAATGTCGGTAATCACTGCGGAGTCCGGAGTGAACTCCACCTTCCTTCTAGAGCCAGAATGAGTGATATGATATATCAAGAGAAGATTTGTAGACAACAAGGTAACATGAAGCACATTTGTGAAGCATCCCCCTTCAAGATCAACAATTCCTTCTCCGCACACCTTTGCGGGTGTGGCATCTCCCAAGTAAATTGGGGATCCGGTGCTTTCTTCGATGGAGGAAAATTCATCTTTTGATGCAGGAATATGGTTCGATGCACCTGAATCAATTATCCAAGCTGATGGAGTGGATGTGAAATCCATTAAATCATGACCATCTCGTGCTCTGCCTCCCATTCTGTTATCATCTTTCTTCTTTGCATTTTTAGGCACCATCAGATTGTGTTGTTGCAATTGCTTAGCCATCTCATCGATAGTATTCCTCATGCAATTTTATTTGGGATGAAAAACTTTGGAAAAATAGCTGAAAATTGTTATTTCCTTCTTCTTCTTCTTACTCATAGGCTTATAAGAGTTCTTTGAAGATTGTGTGAATCTCTCCTTCTTCGATTCAGGAAATTTAGTCGTTCCTTTTTTCTTGTTTTTTCCACTGCTCTTTGGAGCATCAGTAGCCGCAAGTGCTTGGTTCTTGGAATGCTTGATGGCACACATTTGTACTAAATTATCTTTCTCTTGAGTCAATGCTGCAATGAAATCATTCAATGGAGGAATTTTCCATTTTTCCTGAGTCAATTTAGATGCTTGAAAATATGACATAAATACAGAATATTCAGGGCCTAGTTTCGAGAGAATTGAAAGGATGAGTTGTTCTTCCTCTTTTGTGACTCCAAATGCATTAAGTTCAATGAGGAGGGATTTGAAATTGGTGAATAATTCTTGCAGGTTGCTGAAATGAATTGGACTTATGGATATGAGTTCATTCTCTAGTTGATGCACTCTCATTGCATCCTACTTGCCGAATAGTCCTTCGAATGTTGTCCAGACCACATCGGGAGTAATGGCTCCACTGACATGAAAGAGGAGATATATGGAAATTGATAGGAATATCAGCTCAATTGCTTCATCTAATTTATTGAAATACTTTATCTTCTCCGCTGTAGCAGTTGGTTCTTTCTCCGTTCCCATTGTTACCATGTAAAGCCCTTTGCTTCGAAGGAGCAGAGAGATCTTTGTATTCCATTCAAAGTAATTGAAAGGATTTAGAATGAGTTTTGTGGGCTAAGAGAGATGATACATTGCTTCTTTATTCACCTCCTGATGATCTATTCCTGCAAATAAAACCGTGTACAATCCACTATATTCAATCTAGCTCTGATACCATGTAGAATTCCTACAGAAACCCCGATAGATCTAGAATTCTAGTTAAATTGAACACATGCAATTTTCTAATATTCAAAAGATGTGAGAAAGTTTTTTCTCCATAAATCAGAGAATTATATTAATAAAAAATGAATATACATGAGAAACCATCCTCAAAAAAGAAGAGAGGAGGTGAATATATAGAATTTCCAACATAGAAATTCTAGTCAAAAAAAGCTAGAAATAGCTAAAATAGGTGTCATAAGCTAAGGGGGACCACATAGTTATACCTATACCACTAAAGATAAATTTCACACACTCATTAATGTACACAAGAGTCAAGTGATGCACATTATCTCACTTAAGCTCACTTAACTGACAAGAGAAGCAGTTCCAACTAACTTAACTGACCCGAAATAGTAGTTACTAATAATAGTAACGGCAAAAATCATTAATTAAGGAATAAATCTCTCACTCAAAGAGGAGGTGTGCATTCACTAATAATAGATGATTTTTTCATGCGGGAGTTGGAATAAATCAAGGATAAATCAAGAAAAATCAAGAAAATCAAGAACCGGGAGTTGAGTCTTGATCTAAAATTAATAGTTTTCCCTAAAATCTAGGGATGAGGTGCCCTTCTTATCTATGTGGCCAAATTAGGTGAAATAAAGTGTAAATGAATGTATTAACCAAGATCTAGGAGTCTAAGCTAGGTATAAACTAATGTAAGTTAGGGATATGCTCCAATAGATTAGACATTTTTATATTTTCTAGTAGCAAACCTACATTAGATTAGTCGTAGGGCTTTGGAATAGGTGTGAAAGATAACTTTCCAAAGTTGTAAACAAACATATTATCTTGTGATAGGGCAAGTTAAATCCACTTACTACATTTTTTTTCTTGGGAATCCCTTCTAACACAAGGGTCAATCATGAGGTCACATTGGGACTAGCAGAGTTACTCACCCTGCTTTGTTGGTCTCGGTGTAGAGATTATGTCTATTATGGGGGTCTCTTGAGAGGTATAACCACAATGATGAGTGGAAGTCTTTCAAGTTGATTTCTGGCTAGATACCCTGCCCTTGCGTGTTGATCAGACTGTCGACTGTTTCCCCAGGCATCACTATAGTGACTAGTAATCTTAGTGGCCTATCTCTTTAGAGTCTTTACACAAGGTGACTGTGGAGGGGCAAGTCTTCATGGTACCTGGAATCGACGTTCACCAAACTCACTCGGGATCCTTGGAGGGTATACCCATGATTATGTGTGGGAGATTTCACCAGGGTGTAAGTCTGTTAAGCAGGTCGTCAACATAACTTTTCCACCCGCTCTATCTCAGCCCCTTCTTAATTTGTTCCTGTGACGTTGGACTTTATCACCAAATAGTGAGCTCATTGTGAGAAGCTTTTGTTTGCTTGCTTGCTTACTTGATTTTTAGTGTGTGTTGTTTGTTTTCCCTAGAAGACTCTAGGTTGGATCTTTATTTTTATGGTGTCAGTTCCCGGAATGACCAATGAAGGAACCCCTGCTCCAAGGGAACCTTTTTATTTTCCTTCTTATGGAAACATTGGACCTCCTCACATCACTACTTTTAGCCTTTCGGGTCTCACAATTGGAATACGAGTATGGTTGTTTTCTACTCAGGTAATCCCGAATGCAGTAAGTTCTTCGGTTGTAATCACTTCCCCCCAAGAACATCAACCTCATGTTGATCCTTCACTGTCTTCGCCAATAAGATCTTCTTCACCTTCTTCACTTGCAAGGTCTTCCTCCATTTCATCTTCTTCGCTGAGTGAAAGATCTCAAGATGGTAACTTGGTGGATAATAAGAAGAAGAAACGAAAGAATAAGAAGAATAAAATTAAGCAAGGATCCAAACTTCCAACCATTGTCAAACATGTTGGAAAAAAACCAATCACTGTTAATTGTGTGTGGGGTGTTGATGATGTCGAGATCACCTAAACAAATTGTAAGTCCAAGTACCCTTCTAGGCTTTGTAAGGGTAGCCATCTTCTTAAGGATTGCCCTGGTCTATCCAAGGTTATATAAGCTTGGTATACACACCCTCGCCAACCCGTGTCATCAGCCTCTAAACAACATGTTGATGACCTCTCGTTAACTAGTCGAGATACCATTGAGAAGAAGAAAAGTAGAGTCAAGATCCCATGTATGTTATTCAAAGGGAGTCATCTAACTCACCTTTTCCCTCATATGGAAGAAGCCTCGAAATTCCTAGAAGACATGATGGTTTCATAGCCTCAACTTCCAACTGCTTATCACAAGCTTTCTCTCAACCCACCTATGGTTGATGGAATGATCAATCTGGTTCCCCCGTCGATTAGTCTGGTTTATCAAGTGGTCAATCTAGTCACATCCTTGGTTGAACAAGTAGACCAAGTGGTCAATCCCGCTCTCCCTTCAGAGAGTGAAACTAAAGCGGTCGATCTAATCCCATCCTTAGTCGATCCCACTCTCCTGTTAGAGAGTGAAATCCAAGCGATTGATCCTTTTCCAAGAATCAATCCCATTCTCCCCTTGGAGAATGAAACCCAAGTGGTTGATCTGATATCATCATCGGTCGATCCTACTCTCCCGCTAGAAAGTAAACCCAATACTGCCCATGTTTTTCTCATTGATACAGAATCTACCATGTTGGTGGGTATTCCTCCTTCTCCCGTGGAACCTCCTCCAAGTTATGAGGCCATCCATTTTGATTGGGGTGTGCTAAATGGACCTCATATTCCCTCTCACATTCCTTTCCAAATTACAGCACAAGTTTATGTTCGAGACGTTCCTCAAACACTGATAGATGAAGGTGCGTCCATTAGTATTTTTTCCTCTATTGCTTGGCAAACTTTTTGTTATCCTCCACTTGCACTGCTTACATAGAATCTGTTAGCTTTTAACAAAAGAAACAATCAACCTTTAGGGACCCTTCCTCATTTTCCTATAACTTTGGGAGGGAAAACTATCTTTATTGACATCATGGTAGTCCAAGACCCCTTGGATTTCTCTTTACTCCTTGGGTCAGATTATGTCTATGCCATGAAAGCTATTGTGTCTACTCTTTTTTGTGTGATATCTTTCCCTCACGATGGACGAGTTGTGACTGTTGATCAACTTTCATTCATTGACCACAACTGGATTGCCTCCTTAAATAGTTTTTATATGCAGATGGTATCGCCCCTGCCACAGGTCAATTATGTGGCATTGTCACCCATGGCTTCAACTTCTTATGACTTAGATACAGTAGTTGACATGGTGATCTCTTCGATAGAGTTGTTAGAGCCTGATCTCTTTACTCCTGTCACGACCCTCGACATGGTGTCCTTCCAGATTGTGTTTATTCCTTCCAGTGAAGACCTCTTGGAAGCCATGACCGACTTTTGTCTCTTGACATGTTGTCATTCCGGAGCATTGTCCTCTTGGAATCCATGATCAAGAAGAGAGACTCCGAGGATAATTTTTGCATCTCTAAGGCAACCTCATTAAAAAATGAAACAGAGGTCTTTGAGCATAGTTTTATGATTTCAATCTCGTTAAAACATGAAACCACTTTCGAGGATAGTTTTTTCATCTTTGAGGCAACCTCGTTAAAAAATGAAACAGAGGTCCTTGAGCATGATTTTTTGATTTCAAGCTCATTAAAAAATGAAACCAACTTGAGCATGATTTTATGATTTCAATCTCATTAAAAAATGAAACCACTTATGAGGATAGTTTTTTCATCTCTGTGGAAACCTCATTAAAAAATGAAACAGAGGTTACGAGCATAGTTCTTGTTTCTATGTCAAGCTCTTTGAAAAATGAAATATTTTTCCCCCTCTTTATTTGAGTCAAGTCCTTCGTCTAGTATTTGAAGCTTCATTTAATTCTCCTTTGCAGTTGGATGAAACGAAGCTTGGGGGGCATTTGCCTCAGCCTCTGGACTTCATGCTGAAGTTGAGCCGCTAGCTTCTTAAGCTGGGGGCTAAGTACCAACCATGCAAATTCATGGATAATGCATTGGGAAGTTCAAGCATAGTTTTTACTTTGGTTCAATCTTGTGTAAAAATGAAACCACTTACCTCAAGCATAGTTCCCTCTGGTTCAAGCTTGCATAAAAATGAAACCATGTCCAATCATATTTTTTTTTTTTTTAAAGATTGCATAAAAATTAAAACAATCCCCAGATTAGTCTTTGTTCTTTCGCTCGTAAATACGTAAGAATAAGTTACCGAGCTTAGTCTTTGTTTTTTCTCATGCTCTTAAATACATGAGAATAAGTTACCGAGCTTAGTCCTTGTTATTTCTCGTGCTCGTAAATCAATGAGAATGTAACTGAGTATACTTTTATCAGTTTTTTGGACTCATAAAGGTTATATGAAAAAGGAACCCCCTAGAGTTTCCTTTAAGCTCTTTTCAGACTCTCTAAACATGAAAAGATTGCTGAGTGATATTGTTCTTTTCATGCTCATAAAAGTGTTTGAAGAAAACATTTGGTGGGTGATAGTTTATCACTTTTTTTGTCTCACAAGACTACTTTACGAAAAAGGAACTGAGAGAGTTCCGTTTAAGTGTTTTTTAGACTCTATAAACAAGAAAAACCCCTGAGTTTTCTTTTTTTAGACTCATAAAACAAACATTTAAAGGCCCATGTGGGACTGAACCACTCCTTCCTAAGGTTCGTTAAACATACTCCGAGGGACACAACCGAAGGATGAGCTTACATTTCAAGCATATGTTATCCTCCTCAAGCTTGTGTAAAAATAAAGAGGTACTCGCAAGAAATGGTGGGGGGGGAATTTGGAAAGAAATGTATCTAAACCTGTATTCCATGGAAGAGTTGCTTTTGAACATGACACCCTTTCACTCACCTTGTGTCTAGGTTGGAAAATCCACTCATCTCTTGATCATACTCCTTATAAGATTACAAATTGGTCTATGATCCCTATTGTTGAGTCACTGTTTCCAAGACAGTTGTCGTGTCATCAATATGTTCAAAAAATAAGTTCAACCCAGAAGTCCTTCTATTGCATCGGGCATTTGTGTTATCCTTAAAGCCATCTATTATGTCATCCATCCTTGATTCAGTCCTGAATCACTTGTTACTCTGATCTACATCAAATCTTGTTACTTGTTTCATGTCATTGATGGGGATACATTAAGGCCCTCCTATGACGAGTCTTTTCCTGTCGACTTCAACTCATTATCCAAGAATTATACTTAGAAACCAATTGGTACCTTGGAACTTGCATGCCTCAATGGCATGTTTCCTCACTTTTGACAATGGGTTTTCATTATCGACCCCTGATCAAGATATTATGTCGAGTGTTCAACCTCAGCTCATTGATTCACATTCATTGGAAATTACTAGAGTACCTTGGGAGTCATTGACATTAATGGTGATTTCTATTGCACTTGTTAACGGTATTCACTAATGACTGGTAATCAAGTGGTTTCTACCATGTTCGACTTTGACACATGTATTTGCATGGTTAGATTCATACTATAGAGTGTTGGAGATGAAGACCCTAGATATTTTCTGACAGATTCAGGTTGCGTTGGAGTATATTCAGTGTACTGTTTCATAGATCCACATTGTATGCATCATGGCTATGTTCAAATTTGAGTCTTTAACACATATATCCACAATGTATTTTTGGTGGCTATGTTAAGATTTGATTCATAATGGCATGGATCCACGGTGTATGTTTGGTGGCCATGACCTTGTCTTACTTGACATGGATATTTTCATGTTGAAATTCATGCTTTGAGTCATTTGTATTCTGAGTATGGGAATGCCTACCTTAGTGATGATATATTATTGTACTGTATTTCCTTGTTTGTTGGCAGGTTTTTGACCGACTATTCCTTGTTCCTTACACACACTAGACAAAGTATTTTAGCTATCACTATGTTCTAAATTCATACTTTCTTGGGCTCCTCTGTTACACATTGTTTTTGTCATCCCGATGATCGTTAATGATGTAAACCTATCTGTGTTCTTCGGAGGGGTCAGTGGCCTAAGTTCCTGAAGAAGGAAGGGAGAAGAACTTTTCCTGAGAAAAGAAGTTGCATTTTCCTTTGTAAAAACCCTATAAAAAAGGAAGTTCGCATGCTGCATTATAGCTAGGGTGCGAGAATGCCTGATTCTCGCAGGTTTCATCGTAGCTAGGTCACGAGGAGTTAGTAGTATTATTTATAGGCAAGGTGTGAGAATGCTTACACGTGCAAAAAATGAACATTTTCTTGAATCTTCTAGAAGGAGAAACTTCTATCGTGAGGTGGCATCTGAATGGTTTGGATCTAACTCACTTTCATGATTTAGTGGGATCATCCTAACCTCCTCACCTTATCCTCTTCAGCTTATAAAAGGAGAGGAGCTCTCATGGATAAGGAATAAGTTGGATTTTGATCCAGGTGGATATTGGTGGCCACCCACCTTCTTCAACTGGCTCAAAACAAATTTCTAGCAATTTACTATTTTTAGCAGTTTTTAACTTCTGGGGCCATTTTGAGTCCCTAAACGATGGTTTTTTAAGAAAATGGGGAGAAACATGGATATTAGATCATGTTTCTCAACCAAGAGTTGTATTTCTCAGATAGATCTTTCCAACGAGCTATCATATGCCTAAAACGGAGATCGTATGCAAAAGTTATGACCCTAGGAAGTTGATGCACCAACTTACCCAAACGGGGCCCACATGACTTTTGACGCTTCATCTCCTAGGGTTAGGTTTTTGGATGTCTAGGGTTTTTGGAATTCCTGATTATTGTAAAAAATCTCTTTAGATCCTCATTGTAATCATATTCTCACAGATGCGAGTAGCCATCACATCTCTTCTCAGAGATAAGCTACCACCATTCTAGCGAGTCTTTTACTCAGTATTTTACAGTCTCTGTACATTTATTTCATTAATAGAAATCGTGTATTACGATATATCTATGACTCTTGTTATATTTCCACTATATCTCTATTATATTATTGTCTCTCTTTCAATATCTATGAATATTTCTATGTTATATCTTCGCTCTCATTTCGTGCCAAAAATAATCTGGATCAGATTTGGCTTGGAATTATTAGCTAGGTTGGAGTGTCTTTGAGTTTTTCCTTTGTCAAGATAGATTGTGAATATTATTAGATCTGTTCTCTTATAATTATTGGAATGGAAGTGTGTGGGGAATGAAGGACAATTAGAAGGGACCTTACGACATCAAGGCCATGGTTGTAATCTCTCTTTCACATTTAATATGATACAGTAATACGATTCTTTCCTATAAAGCTTGTTGCGTTTTATTGTATGATTCCTTGATCACATACATAGGTTTATATTGATTTTATTCTATTACTATCACTTTGTTTGGTTGCGTTCTTTTGCAGGATCATCATTGTATGAGTTTTGGAATGGAGCTAGGATGGCGATAGCAAGAGGAAGCAACGTTTAAATGGTATGTCACATATCCCTCTTTAGTTAGGAAATTCAATATCTAAAACTTAAGGAAAGCGTCATGTTCTAGTGTGTTTTGTTCTAGATCTTGGTGGATGTAGGGAGATCAGTTAGTCCTCCCTTTGATTAGTCCTCCCAACTATGATCGTGATTATAGCCTCTACTTGTTGGCCCAATCTATCTCTGTAGCAGGAGTTCTTCTTCAAATAGGAGATGATGGCCGTGAGAATTTTATTTACTACATCAATAAAAATCTTTCAGGACCACCCCTGAAGTATAATCATGATGATAAACTTTCCCTTGCAATTGTCCTCACAGTCCATAAACTACTTCATTATATCTTGCTTCGAACTACTAAAGTCATGGAAGATTCCAATCCCATGCAGTACTTGCTCAGTCGACGAAAAATTAATGGAAAATTTGCCTGATGGATCGTCATCCTTCAGGAATACGACCTTGAGTTTTCAACTCCCAAAATAAAGAAAGAACTTGTTCTCGTTGAACACATCATGAAGGTTCCCTCAGACGCTACAATTTCTCTCGTCAATACAGATTTTCCCAACAAACACCTCTTCTACATCTCCTTGGATGACCCCTGGTATGGCGACCTTATCATCTACCTTCGGACACAAAAGTTTGGGTCTCTTCTTTCACGGGATGATCATCGACACATTCACCATTAGGCCCCTCGATACCTCCTTATCGGTGACATATTATACCGATGTGCGGTCGACACCATACTCTGTCGATGTTTGACCATCGACGATGAAGACAGAGTCTTGAACGATTCCATAGTGGTGCTTGCGGTGGCCACCTCTAGGGGATGTCCACCGCCCATAAAATCATTTGAGATGGATACTTCTAGCCCACATTGTTTCATGATTGCATCCATGCTATCAAGTGATGAGACAAATTCCAGCTTTATACAAACAAGGCATGATCACCACCCACTCTTCTACATCCAGTCATCACTATCGGACCCTTCTATAAATGGGGCATAGAATTCATAACTTTCAACCCTCCATCTAGAAATGGACACAAGTACATCATCATGGTAGTATATTACTTTACAAAATGGGCCAAAGCCATGCCTACCTTCAATAGCAACGCTGACACAACAATGTTTTTTTTCTTCAATCACATCATTACCCGCTTCAGAGTCCCACTACAGTTAGTCCCCGATCATGAGAAACACTTTGAGAATGAGGTATTCATTGAAATCTCCTCCAGGTTAGGATTCTCCCATGAGTTCACCTCCCCATATTACCCTCAATCCAACGGATAGGTCGAGTTTGTTAACAAAGTCCTCAAAACCATGTTGCAATGCATGGTCAACAAACATAATACCAATTGGCATCATATGTTGTTTTCAACATTATGGGCTTATTGCACGATAGTAAAAAATTCCACTGGTTTTATAACATTCCATATTGTCCATGGGATTGAAGCCACCCTACCCATCGAGTGTGAAATTCCCACCTTACGCACCGTCATTGAGCCCTGAGACTACTCCAATGGAGCAGCTCTTGCTGAACTTAGAGTCGCTGGATGAAGATCATCGACCTTCATTATAGAACAACAAGGCAGCCAAAAAATGGTCTAAATCCACCTTTGACTGCCATGTTAACCTTCGATCATTCAATGAAGGAGACCTCATCCTAGCCTATGATATCGCTCATGATACTTTTGACCATGGGAAATTTGAGTCAATATGGCATGGACCCTACAACGTCCAACAATGCCTCACTAAAGGTGCATACATCTTGGCCTCTCCATAAGGCTACCCTCTCAAAGAACCCATCAATGGGTTGTACTTAAAGAAGTTTTATACCTGAGAGTAGTCATCCTACCTTTGGCTTTCTCTTTGTACACATTTGTAGATTTTTTAGTCTTCTTTTTTCACCTCCAATCCTCATGCCTAATATATAATTCATTTTATTGATAGATGACTCCTCCATTAGCCTACCACATTAGTTACGTTGAAGGAGCTAGCCGTTGGACACATAATCTCGCTTCAACCACTTGGTCCCTCTCACATGAACTGCTCCACTCCAGCGGCATATGTTTGGGCTCAACAATTAACAACCAAGAAGAATACATAGTCATCATTAGCCTCCTCGCCGAGGCCAGTCACCACCACATTCATCACCTTATCATATTTTTAGACTCCCAGCTTGTTGTCCTACAGCTCAACAATCTGTACCGTGTCCATGATCCTTTCCTCTTTCGCAAATACCTGCAAGTTAGACTCTTATCTCGACATTTTGATTCAATTACATTTACACATATTCCACGAAAGTTCAATCAAATAGCAGATAACATGGCTAACATATTACTAGATTGGAATTTATCACATCAAGACAAAATCCCAAATACATAAACCATCAAAATCATCTATCACAGCATATATATTAGACATCATAAAAAAACAACAAAAATATCATCACATGTAAATATCACAGAGATCTCAAACATGTATATCCGTATATATATATATATATATATATATATATATATATATATATA